>JBBMJY010000018.1:2659737-2671405 GCA_037833715.1 Toxotes lorentzi | reverse complement strand
CATATATATATATACACATTTCATTTATGGAAAAGTTTCAAAGTTCACTAAGTCAAACAGTTCTCTCCATCTGTTCGTGTTGTGGTCTGCGGCCCGCCCCTGCCCGTAGAGCCTGCTCTTCATTATGGATCATGATTGGATTTCCTCCGGAGTCTCCAGCAGGGGAAACTTTTCGTACCTCCCCTTCCGCCTGCCTGCTGGTCCCTGCAGCGCTGCGATGGTCAAAAGGTTCCCACTTGCGGCGCTCGGAGGACCGGCAGCAGGCGGCTCTCCAAACCATCAGTCCGTACATGACAAGGTAACGCAACCCGGCGTCTTCACACAGCTGTACTCGTTAAACGTGAGGTGAAAAAGTTTCCTCTGCTGTTTTTTTTTTCCTATCGACTTCTGTTCGTCTGCTTAAAAACATTAATCCACTGATGCAGTGGAATGAACTTTATGAGTCGATCGATACGATGAATACTCTTTTAAACTTTAGTTTTATTTGTGAATTCAGCTTCGTACCTGTGCCTCGCTGCAGCCTTACAACCAGTGGTTGAGTTAGGAAACTTTTTCTCAGGTGGAGACAGATGACAGGTTGTGTTTGTATACACGAAGAGAGACTTTTAATGTCGATGCGTGTACACAGGTGTGACACAAGATCAACAACAAGAACACCTGAATAGACTTAGTGAAGGTTTTTGTAATATTTGAGTTGTTATTTACAGATTCTCAACAATACACACTTTCAGGTAACTGCATCTTGAGTATCTCAGTGTATAAATGAATCTCGCTGCACGTATCTCAGAGAGGGTTACAGGCTTCTCTGTGGCAAACATGTGTTTTCTCTCTGAAAATGCCACATTTCTTTTTCATTAAACAAATCCTCTCCTTTTTGTCCATGTTGGCAGAGCTGCATTGGACTGTGTAGGCATCAGCTGTGTGTGTGTGTGTGTGTGTGTGTGTGCAGCCAGAGAGGAATCCCCCATCCCTCACTGCTCTAGGAAACACCAGGCTGCTCAGACTTCTCAATCTGCATTCTTTTGCAGCCTTGCCTTGCCAGCTTTTATTATGACTTGTACAGTGGTGATGCATGTCACTCTCCCTGACAGACCTGCAGTGATATTCTCAGGCTAGATAGCTATAAGCTGAGTTTAGTGTCAGAAGGCCTTTAGGGCGGGCAGGGGCTGGTTATTCCCGCAGGAAGGCTGTCGCAGGAGCTCCAACTCTGAGAATTATAGGTTTAGAGGAGGGAAAAAAAGCCCAATTATTTCACTCCTCTTCTTTTTCTCTGCTCCACAGATTGAATTTCGAGTCAGACTCCTTCACTCTGAGATATCAACACCAGTCTTTTTATTAGAAAAAACGTATATAGAACTTGTGAAGGTTTTTGTGATCAAACACAATCGTCTGACATTCAGTTATTATCATACCAATGAGCCTATGACGTGTTGTGTACATTAATTATGATTGTCTTCTAGACGGGAAATGGTTGGATCTGTGTGGAGTTGACAAGTTAATGTACAGTTAGTTGTTTACAAGAAGTTGAAACTTGACTCATAACAAATGCAAATCAGTTTATTTGCAGCAACATTCATCACACACCGATGTCAAATACAGCAGTTCTTACATACTTTGTGAATATCAGTCCAAGAATAGAGCAGTCGCTTCACTGATGTTACATTAGATCTGTCCAACAACATGTTGTAAACGTTAGGGTTAGTTTTTTAGTTTAAAATTTAAAAAAGTTCAGAACAGAACTGTGTGGAGCAGCAAGGGATTAATGTCAGATTAGGTTTGATTCTTTAGTTGATTGTATTTTGCATAATTATATTTAATTTAATTTATTAATTATCTTAGTTTTTTAATTTTCCGATGGTGAAATGAACCAGTGAACTGACTTCAGAATGGAGCTGTGTGAATCCAGTCACTTTAACCTTTTTCACGTATGAACTCCATGTCAGGAGAATCAGGTCTGGACATTGTCTGTAGTTGTCCTTTCACACATTCAGTGCACAACCAGAGAGTGTCCCAGTGAGACACGTTCTCACCTCCTGGAAATACTCCGTTTGTTTTAGACGAGTGGTGGCGCCTGGGTAAAGCGTGCAGGAGGCGAGACAGAAACCTCATCAACACACCACTCGCTCACTGTGAATTCTCTGAACAATGACCTGCTCTATTCACACATCGGCTCAATTGGACATTACACAGACCAGGGAGCTGCAGGGTAAAGTCCTTTCAATGTCCAGTTCAACTGATTTGGACATTTGCGTTCACACACACTGATCCTCCATCAAGAAAAGTTCAGAGTTGCAGTTCATGTGTGAAAACAGCTTTTAAGTCTTAAACTGTAACTCTGATTAAACACATCATTTACAACAACAATCAGTTGTCAAAGGAGACTGTGCGCTTTGGTCCATACTCCACTAATTACTCCCAAAAAGTATAATCATTTTCAGAGTCAACAGCCAAAGCATTATGAAGCATCTGTGTTCAGCAGTTAGACTAAAGGGTTGATTGCAACACAAGATTGTTATAGCAGTTTCTTTTTTCCCCCTTTTTTTTAATGGAGATGAAGCTGTGGTAGAAATGTACAACTTGGGCAGGTTCCAAATTTTCATCATGTCAGTTTCTGTAATGATGCAAAAATATTGTACTGCAGCTGATGTTAATGAGGAGTGTGTAGTCTTAACGTTAGGACAACTCTGAAGCTGTAAAAACTGGACACGTGAGCTCAACTATGGAGCCAGATGTTGGTCTGCTTTCATTTTAACAAATAAACCTCTGTCTGCTTCTCTCTCTCTCTCTCTCTCACTCTCTCTCACTCTGTCTCTTATCTCTGGCAGAGTGAAGGTGATTCAGATGGGCAGAATGTGCCAGCATCCTTGAAGATAAACTTAAGGCCTTGGATGATACCTGATCTCCTTTGATTGTTGTTCATACACCTTGTGCCATGGCCTGTCTCATAAGAGCTGAAGCAGCACTGCTGAGGTGTACGTTGCTTTTTCTCTGCCTGAGTGTCTGCTTGTGCCAGCTTGACTGCACTGGCGTGGACTGTCCCCTGCTGGACAACTGTATTGAAGAAGTGCTGGAAAGTGGCGCCTGCTGCGCTTCATGCTTACAAAAAGGTTGCACATGTGAGGGTTACCAATACTACGACTGCATCAATGCTGGATTCAAGAATGGCAAAGTGCCCGAGGGAGATTCTTACTTTGTGGACTATGGCAGCACAGAGTGCTCCTGCCCTGTGGGAGGAGGCCGGATCAGCTGCCACTTCATCAGCTGTCCTGACATGCCACCGAACTGCATCGAGATGTCAGAGCCTGCAGATGGTTGCATGCAGTGCGAACGCATCGGGTGTATCCATGGCGGGCAAAAGTATGAGGCCGGGCACTCCTTCCACATCGACCTCTGCCGGGTCTGCCACTGCCCCAATGAAGGGGGGAAGCTGATGTGCTACCCTGTGCCTGACTGTGATCCGAAGGAAGTCCATAAACCCATGTTAGCAGCACCCACAGAGGAGGACACAGCCAGCAGACGTGACATTTACCCTTACAAGTTGGACCAACAAGGTCATTCAGATCAGTACTCAGCACCATACCACCTTCTCCCTAACGGGAATCTTCCTCTCTTCAAATCATCACCATCAGATAAGGAAGAGCCAGAAGACTATGATTATGGTCCTGGAGACCTTTCGGAGACCTACCCTCAATCTCTGGTCTTCCCCACCCAGCCCTCCTCCACCAAAAAGGTCATATCTGTGTCTGGAGGCTCTGATAGGCCTGACAGACGAAGCAAGCTGGAGCTGAGAGAGCAATATGGAGTTCATGACCATGCTACAGACAAAGAGGAAGTGACAGAAAATCCCCTGAGAGAAGAGCAGAGCACCGTCAGGCCACTTATGCACAAGGACACCACCACTTCTTGGCAGCCCTCACAGGATCTGACAAGTGCTCAAAGTGTGTCATTCAGTGATCAGAGTCCACAGACACACTTAGGGAATCCATTGCATGCACACAGGAGTGTCATATTTCCATTAAAGCAGGGGGATGAAAAACACCCTGAGTATCCACAGATGATTTCAGAGAGTGCAGGACATAATCAGAGAAGCTCTGAGAATAAGACACATCAGCAGAATGCATCAGATAGTGTTATACCCAGAGGTTCAAACACTCAGATCAATGTTAGTCATCCAGTCAGAGGCACAGAGAGTCAGACCCATCAGCAGAGACAACCAGATAGAGTGAATTTTCCGATATACACGCTGAGAAGTCCAGAGAGCCCAGTCCATCCCCGGGCAAGTTCAAATGGTCAAAAAGAATTACAGGGTACAGTCGCACTGGACGGTGAGGAAAGAGTGGATGCAGAAGAGATGGAAGAGGAGAAGGAGGAGGAGAAGGAAGAAATAGTAACTTTTCAGAGAATCAGTGAGCCTGAAGGAAAGGATGTGCCCTACAAGATGAAGTCAGCTCAACAGGAGAGAATCCATACGGAGCCCGAGAGCAGCGACCCAACCAGCAGCTCCAAAAAGACCTCGCCCGAGCCCAGCACCAGCTCCCCCAGTGACCCTGACTACCACACAACCCCCATGGTCCATTTTATCACAACCACCACCACCCAGCTGCCTGTGAGGGTCAAGCTGGATGAGAGTCAGCCCAGCAGAGAGCCAGATCAAAGGCTGTTTAACACTCACAGTGAAGACAGAGAGGAGGTGAAGAAAGGGGTGATGGAGAAAGAGAAGAAGAAAGATCGGCCTGTTTCTCTCACCAGACCTGATGAAGGTAAGTCAAAAGGTGCTTACCTGCTTTCAAAGCACAGGCCAACATGCTCAGTTCAAACACGCTGTTCTTTTTATTAATTTATTTATCTTTAAATAGAGGGCAGTGATTTCTATTTCAGAATGTAATCCATCAGTTGCCAACATGAGAACTGACGCATTCATCCGTTGTCACTTCGCTTGTAAAAACAAACGAAAAAAAAAACATTCACAAAATAGTTTTTATGCTTTGCTGAGTAGGAAAAAATCAAGACACATCAAGAAAAGATGAGATGACGAGATTTTTTTAAACTTCTGCTTTCCTGCACCTGCTTCTGCTTCTTCAGGTGTGGAAGAATTCATGTCATGCTACTACATGCTTCCACCAGAATACCCCAAAAATTAATATCAATAGCGAGAGCAGAGGTGTTGTAGAGTACAGGACCGCAACCTTTAATTAGGTTGGTAGACCCATAAGTCAGCCAGGTCAATATGTCAGCCGATATTATTTCAGATATATTGGCATCTCTGTATATGTTGGCTGATAAAGTAAAAAGAAATTTAAGCACCGAAATGTCAAACTAGTTCTTAGTGTCTCGGTCATGAAGTGCGTCCACCAGGTGGAATTTTTACATTGAAAAATGTGGCGCTCAGTATGAAACTTATTCACGAAAATCCAAGTCAAGATTGTTGTTTATGTTTGATTGATTCACAGATACACACTCGACGATCTGATACACAAATAATACGGATCATGTGTAACAACAGATGTCATTTGATACCGTTTAATCTCGGCAGTAATTAGGATTTGATATTTAATAGATAAATGAGTTTCTTCCTTTTTAGTTCAAGTACTGAATTAAAAAGGCACAGAAATATATTTCTTCTGCCACAGAAATACAAATGGTAAACAGTGGATAATTCTTTTCTTCAGTCCCTATACTGGATGCATTTTTCTCAAAAAGCTGTTACCTCCTGAACCTTTCAGGCTGTGGTGTTTTCAGTTAGGCTGTGTAGGTTCAGCTCCCTGTAAATAAAACAGCAAATAAAACTTGTTGCTCAGACCTTCTTAAATGAGCAGTGAGGTTTGAGAGATCCTGCATAATTTGTGATACAGTTGTGCTTTTTGAAGACTTGCGTTGCAGTGTAATGGCTTCAGGAAGGCTTGTTCACAGTAGTACAAGGCACAGGAGAGCAGAGCTACTGGGAAAGGGTTTTTCACAGTCCTGTCTTGTTGCCAAATATCACACAGACTCTGGCTCAGATCTGTGCTTCTGTCTGCTTTGTTTCAGCTTTGTCCACCAGCTACTCACCAACTTTGTCTGTCCTTTGCTAGGCAGGTAGTGTGGTGTGTTTTTGATGTTGTTGTTGATATAAAACAAGTGGTTAGTGCAGCTTTAACACTTTAAATTTAACACTGCAAGAGAATAACTCTAATCTAAATGACACATGCTTGTGTGTACATCCGTAGCAATGCATAAATCTGAGTTATACTGCTTTAGCCGTAAGAATTATTTCTGTGATGCAGTCCAGTGCATTTAGTACAACATTGTCCTCACAGAACAATGTTCCCTTTCTCGATCCTGTTCTAAAAACCAAGCCAGGCCATATGTCATGAGCATGTGGAAGGAGTGGAGACATTCTCCAGTCCCTAGGTATATGAACAGGACATAAATAGTGAGTGCAGGGTCTGTCTGGAGCAGGGAGTGAAAAGCTCCTCCCGTGGTGAACATCCCCTCACAGCAGTCTCACACCGGTCAGCACCATCGCTCAGCCAGCGAACAAGGCCAAGCCACTGTTTTGCTGCATGTTGCCTCAGCTCTCCCAGAGGAGACAGACAGACAAGCTCAAGAGTTGGATTTGGTAATAAATTCTCTTTGGTTTCCAGCCTTCGACTGCTTTTATTTCAGAGGTGTGTCTTAGTTTGAAAAGTTTTTGTTTGATAGATATAGAATCTGCTGTATATATTGTTGTATTTTTTTAATATCTCGATGTCAAACGTTGTGACTGGTACTATGAAGTCTGCTTCTTGGAGCTCTAGAGGTGGGATCATATGGAGGTGATCACTGCCTGTGTTAAATACTCATTCTTTCTATTTACGTAAAAGAAAGTGGAAAAGTAAAACACATCTGTTCCTGTATATTTTCTCCATCAACTCTTTAAATCAGGAACCTTAACAGCTCTCAGGAACTGACCATATAGTAGACTGAATGACAGTGTGTGAAATGAAGCATATAGAACATGAATTTAGCTGAAAATGTCACGGACTGTGATTTTAACATTTGGCCTGAATAGAATGGCGACTCGTTGCCCTTTAAATGGGATGGCTGAGTTATTTTATCCACGGCTGATGCATATGAAATGGGTTTTTAAAAGATGTGTACAGCATGAGGCAGATCCAGATGTGTGCAGCAGATCCAGATGTTGGTGCCCTGGAGGGCTTCGATATGCAGAGATACACTGTACACTGCACTTACACCATAGACTAATACAGTCATATCTGTACAGTATAATGTGATATAGCTCAATAATCCTGCAATAAAACTGTACATGTGTATATATTGTATATATTGATTAGGGGTTAGATTCAAACTCTAGTAGTTTTGGGGAAGATTTTAAATGAAATGTATAAACATTACATTTTCTTTGTGGAAATGATTTGCTGATGGATTGATTTGAAAATCAAAAGAACATAATACAGTAAACCTGTTCCAGCTGTTCCAGGGTATTCAATGTGAAAGTTTCCTGCTTTTCTCTTTTTCCTGATTTTGTAATTTAATACCCTTATAGTTTTTTGGGGGGTTGTGCATTGGCAACTTATGGAAAAACTTGTAATAATTAATAAGCTTCTTAACAAGCAGGCTGTGGATGAGGTTTGCTACATAAACTGAGATGATAGTTGTTTCATCCTCACTCATTCTTTAACAAACTGTTTGTTTGAAAGCAGAAGTCTAGCAGTTTGAGATCTCAGTATCAGTCAGACCACAGTTGCATATTTTGTAACAGTAGAGTGTTTATTTATTTATTTATTTTTAAAGAATCACTGGTCGCAGCCCATTACATTTGAGGAGCTGAAAACAGGTTTTCAAACTGTGTGGCGTGAGAGGAGGAGGAGGAGGAGGGTGAGGAGGAGACGTGAGGCATGGATACTGCCTGAGGTGAAAGGGACAGGTGCATGTAACAGGAAGTAACTTACTGTTGTTTGGCCCATTGATAACAGCAGCAGCAGCAGTGGCTTTGACACAGTCTGTGATCATTTCATTGTGATTTACACTTTGCAGTGATAGCTGTGTACAGGAGCTGCTAATAGCTAACTTGGCATACATATGGTGGTGTTCATGTGCCAAAATATGAATAAATATTTTAACTGACGTCTGACACAGTCTAAACAAATATTTAATGTCTTAACCTTGTAAATGAACAATCTAAGTCAGCACTGTACAGGCGTGGTCACCTGTGTGTGAGGCTCTCCACCAAAATGACATGATATGAGATGTATACACTCACCACATTCAGTCAAAGTGCTCTTTATTTACATACACATTGATTCATGGTATTAAGGAGAAACGTGTGTGCAGTGGCTGGTGGATCGAGACCTGACCCCAAAGCTTCTTCCCAAAAATGACACATGGCTTTGTCCTGTGGAGCATAAGTAGGAGGATAAGCTCAGGAGGAGTTATCTGTCAGGGTGACAGGGTGTTCTCACACCAGATAAACTGCTTTCTCCAGATAGAAACGCTCCAGACCACAGACAGGTGGCTGCTCACAATCTTATAGTAGAGATAGAGTGGAGGGCTACGCAGGACCTCTCTCCAGGCTGCTGATAATGAAGTTTATCAGTGCTGATGGCACTTCATCTCAGAATAGCACTGGCAGCATTGCAGGACTTGGCAGCTCTTTAACATCTGACACAAACAGGCCCATTTTTTCATAAAGCTGGATTTGGTTTGATCTTTTTGTAGATGATAGACAAGATTTGTCTCACGAGTTATCTGCTAGAATTACATCTGTGTGTTTTGGCATCTGTGGCTCTTTGTGAAGTGTGAAGTCACACTCAAACATAAGGACATTGTGAGTTTATAATGCCTTACTCCTATTTGACATTAATCATGACATTATTTTAACATATTGAAAAATGGAAAATCATTAATGTTTATGTAAATGAAAATTAGAACATGGTAAATCAGACACCTCCTTCCTCTTTCTCTGCCTGAGTCATATGAAATTGGTTTACAAAAAAGCCACTACAATTCATAATTTAGTTGCTTGACAGAAAATGAATCAGCAACTGTTCTGATAACTGATAGTTATCAAACATCTGTCACTTTTAGCCTCTCGAATGGGAAAATGTGTTGCTTTTCCTTATATTTTAGTAAATGCATTGGACTGCATTTTTCATATGTTTTTATAGACCAAGCAATTAGTTGATTGAGAAAACAAATAGGAGATGAATCAATAAGGAAAAGAGTCATTAGATGATCCCGCCATTAGCTCACACTTTAGATGATTCCTTTCCTGTGTGTGTCAGATTGAGGAGGAAAGCTGTGGGGAGTCATGCACAACTATGGTCACAGATGGTTCTGAACCCAGGGTGGTGTAATACACACACTGCATAAAGGGAAATTAATCTTAAGGGAAGGTTACATCTTATGTTGGGATGATGAAACGCTCATTTGCTACAGCAGAGACTGTCAGCCTGTCAGGCTAAATGTCAGTGTAGTAGCTTAGAAGCAGTGGGTTGTTCTGTACAGGTTACAGTGTAGGATGAAGATAAGCACCAACCCAAACAGGTGCACGTCATTCCCTATTTTCATTTTCAGTGATAGGCTACAGTACATCTTTATATCTTTATCTTTATACTCTTTACACTTAAGATAACACTAACTTCACAGCAGAGTCACTGGATTTATTGTGCTGTAACTGTTTAGATGAAGATATTGGTGGAATTGAAAGCTGATATTTTTTGTGTAATACAGTTATTTTCACCTTAGGAAAAGAAAAGTAACAAAACAAGAAACCTTGTAAGCATAACACACAAATGATTATTAGCTGACAAGTTGCATCATGTGTTAGCTGTTAGCTGATAACATGCATTACATTCACTTCAGTACAGTCAACCATCTATTGTGGGTCTCTTACTTTGGTTCTCATTAGTAGTGTCTTTCTCTTCCACACTATATAATGATGCAGTAATGAAACGTCACCCTCTGTGACAATGCTTTGATTACAGTCATCACAGTTAAGATGGAGCCAGTTAGTGTTAACTTTACTCTCAGACTTACCATCAAACTTATGTTCAGCTGGTGTAACAGGCCGTTGCAGTGTGAGACAAACAAACAGACACTCACATCCCAAAAATCCCAGATTAGCCGCAGGTATTTGTCCCTGGAAAAGAGCAGATTCTGTTGAGAAATTGTGGAGTATCAGTTCCCAGGAGTCTGTGTTATGATGCTCAACAATTTTCTCTAGATTACACAATATTTTAAGTGTTTGTAGAAGGGAATATTTTGCAGTGCAGGCTTGCCCTGTCCCCTGCCCACAGTCAGTCATATAAAGGATGCTCAGTCAGACGGATATCCCTAACAGATAGAGAGTCTGGTCAATCAAACAAGGATGATTGATTTGTCAGGTAGCTGCTTCACACTCCCTGTCCCTGGACTGAGGTGAGTCAGTCCTGAAGTGGCTTTTCAGAGGTTGCTGTCATGATACATCAGGCATGATGATAACAGCTGTCTGAGGTGTGTGTGCGTGTGTGTGTCTCAGATTTCCATCTGTTACATTCCCCTGCTTTCAACCTTTTGATAGTCATTTGTGAACCACCTGAAGTAAAATGCAGATTTCTGTGTCACTCATTTAATATCTGGTGTATTTATGGCATTTGCTTGAAAAATGAAAGGGATATGAAGTATTTTTCAATCAGCTTGTACTGTAACTGTGACAGGCAGCACAACACTGTTAACTCTGATGTATCAAATAATAAAGGTGTGCCTGCTTAGTAGGCTTGGCAATGTAGCACTGAAAATACATTGGCAAGAAAAAGCAGGTGAAACCTTTGAAATTACCTGCATTTACGTATAGATTTGCCTTAAGATATGGTTGTAGGAAATTTATATCATGTTATGTACATTTGTGCTGACAAGTTGTTCAGGCAGGCTTTAAAGTTATGAAGTGAAAATGAATGAAAATAATTTTCCAGCGTTTAATTGATAAGTTAGAACAAGAGTCAGTAGGGACATCATAGTGTGGTAATGTCACACATAAAGCAAACTTTAATACACAGTGTGCACAGTAAACACAGATTTGTGTTTTATTTTGTAGGATGTATTTTAAGAAATTAAGATTTAAGATAAGAACATACATGAGGACAAAAATGAATTGTCAAGATTTAAGTTTATTTTCATTAATGTTTACTTCTTAATTTTCATAGTTCTCACAGTGAGAAAACTCTGGGTGACCCTTCTCTGCTGAACTTTGAAATAAACCATCATTTAAGCCAAAGGACAAATTGTGCTTGTGGGAGCTACAGTGGTCAGGTCAGACACACAAATTATTGTATTGTTCTCATCCATATTGAATTGACCATTTAAATATTCACATTACAGTGACCTCCTTGGCTAATGACATCAACGAAAGTTAACTGGAGTCTGAAGTTTGCAAACTTGGATGCCAATCAATGAAGCCACCATGGAGGTGTGGGATAGAGATACCCTGACTCATACAAAACACTCAATAACATGATAGAACACTGATTTTACTACTTCATTCAAGATTTCATTGGCTGTATACAAATAAAACGTCTGTCTACGTGGACAGTTACCGGAGCGTATTCCATCAAATTACTGTAAAACTAGGGGCGCCATCATGAAACCAAAAATAAATAAATAAATAAAAAAAAAAAAAAAAAAAAAAAAAAAACCCTACTCCCCCCCCTCC
>JBBMJY010000018.1:2645841-2657629 GCA_037833715.1 Toxotes lorentzi | reverse complement strand
TTTCCCGCAACAAGGTTCTTCCAGCTTGTGAAAGTTGGGGAGGGGGAAGGTCGAGAAACCAAAGAACTTCCCCCAGCGGGGGACCTAAAAAAAAACCCCCCCCCCCCCCCCCCCCCCCTCCATTCCTCTCCCTTCTCTGTTACGCTGTGTCCAGCCTTTTACTTACATTTCTAAGTGCTTTAAAAAGATGACTGGAATTGCTTGAGGTTACTGAAGACATTTCACCTCACATCCACAAGGCTTCTTCAGCTCTAACTGACTGGGTTTAGGGTCGTTGGCACCTTGAGAGTTGTTGAGGTCACATGTGAGATGGCGACCCACCCTGCCGTCATGTGCGTCATTAGCCACTGATGAGTGCTGTCGTACATGGCTTCTTTCAGTCCTCACTGTCTCAGCTAATGCAGGTGTCAGGAACTTACTAGCCTGTCAGTCAAGCAGCAAATACCAGCTTGAAGCCTCTGTACGGGCACAGTGTTAGACCAGAACCACATACACGTATTGATTGACAGCCATTAGTTCTCAGCCCTCACTTTGGAAGGGAATATTTCTGCACTGCTGCCAGGCTGTTGAACGAGTCAGGGTCACAAAAGTCTCTCCACTTTAAAATGTGTTGTGGAGCATATTTCAACTAAAAAATATTAGAAAAAAGTTACATACTGTAGCTTTGATAAGTCTGTCCCATTGCTGGTGGGATTTCACTACTAATTTCCAAGGTCAAGAATGAACTGTCTGTATCAACATATTTCATAGTTTGAGGGTTTTCAGAGCAGCAGATAACGACAGTGTTTTAAATGAAACAGTTTGCTTTAACTGTCTGAGGCAGAATGCACTCAGTATAATCCATATTGGCAGTCTGAAAAATCTATTTGCTACAGTTTTCTTATATCAGCGTTGCTCATAAATCTTGTAGTTTATTTGCTGCTTATATGATCATGATGGCACTTTCTAAAGATGCAGTCAGTAGGTAAATTAGAAGGAAACTGTCCAAGTTTTGAAAATTATATTATCTCCAACATGTTATAAACTTGAGCTTCTCTGTGTTTGTTGAGTATGGTAAGTCATAAAGCCAACTTACAGGTCTGTGGCTGGTAACGAGACTGGTGTATCACAGTAGAACATGATAAACTGTTCGATACACTGAGCCCTGAATTCTTCTTCAAAGCAATGTTAGGATTAGCCTGCGTCCAGCTGGGATTAAGTGTTCTGCTTTCTGACTACAGTCTCTTGCAATTTGTATTTCATGTCATAACTCAGTTTTAGCAGTTACAATAACTGTGTACTCAAACATCAGTATAATTAACTTCACTAAAAATAGTTCCATTGGGGCAAGAAATATTAGCTACAACAAAATTTGGAGATAAAACCAAAAGTTAGTGTAACACAGCTTCGATACAGGGAAACTGTGAGTGTGCATGATGGTAACATGAATGTTAAACCAGGAAGTCGGTCTGGAAACTGTGATTACAGACAAGCTGTTGTTTGCAAGAAGTACAATTTTGGTAAAAACAAATGTACAGTTCACTTTTGTTATCTCTTGACTAACCTGTGTGATCATCTGAGTGCTCAGATATTTGACCCTGTTAAATGTAGTTGCAGCGTTGTCAAGCGTTAACTTGGTGAGTACGTTGTATTATTACTGATAGAAATTGTGCTCAGAGTGCCCAAGACAGCAAATGTCACTGTTGGAACAGGCCAATGACCCAAAGTGAGATTTTCAATATGGCTGTTCATCAGTTTATTCGTCACCTGCTTTGCACCCAAAGTGACTGATCGCACAAATCAAACAGCTAATCTCTGCAGAGTTTTTGGCTCAGTCATCAAGACACACTTGTCCCAGCACAGTCCTGGCACCTGGCTCTGAGTACCTCTGTTTCCAGTTTCTAATTATATAAAATTCAAATGATCATATTGAGGTCACCTTTTAAATACTTAAAAAGGACAACATTACAAAAATAAGCAAATAGAGGAGTTGGAAGCACTGAAGCCATTTGCAGTTTGTCCTTGGCTGTGCTGCCTGCAATTTAAGCCAAGTCCAGTTTTATCACCCGATTGTTTCCTCCAACACCGGTGCTGATTAGGATTTTGCATTGTGATTATTTATAATGACTTTCTCAGAAGGGCAGTTTAATTAGTGCTGGAGGTTGTGAGGGAGAAGGGTAATTTTGAGACGGGCACAATATTTTAATGGTTTTAATTCAGAGGCAATTAAAGCTGTAATCTGCAATTTTTTTTTCCAAAAAAAAGAAAGAATTAAAAAAAAAAATCTATTATTAATTAATGTCGAACAATTGTGATTCAACAAATGTCTAGAGCAGGAAAGATTTTTTTGGTTTGTTTTTTAAGGTTAGGTCTTCCTGAAATAAACTTCTAATACACAGAAGGACAGGAGGAAATGAGTTTTATGTTTCAGAGTTCTTCAGAATAATGAGGTAGTTAGCATGAGAAGTGGCAGCCAGCACGGCTGAACACACTAAGAACTGGGTCCCATTCACAAACACTAGACTTTAATCAAATTCAGTCTTCTCCACCAAGTATTTTCATTGACCTACAGCAAAGTAGTCAAAAAGAAGCTTCTCTCTACTCAACCATCTACCTCTGTGCTTTAAGTCCTTGTCATCAGGCTTCTGCAAACTGATCATCACCTCCTACTAAAGTATCCTTCAGCAGATGCATGTGGTGTTAAATTAATCAATCCTGATGTTGATGCGGAAATGACATATACTTGGACACACAGGACTTTATGACTGCACTGTGTCGAGGCTAGTATTTGTTTTAGCTAACAAAGTTTGTGTGTGCTGGCACAGACTGTTTTAAGGTGCTATGGTTGAGCGAATGGCCAGACAGGAATAATAAAATGAGGAAAATTCTCTAAAGATGAGGACATTTGGGTGATCCTCACTTTCTCCGTATCTCCGTCTCACGTTAGCTCAAGGTAGTAAGGACTCAGGTCTGACTGGTTTGGGTTTGTGGGGGATGGTGTTAAACTTTGAAGAGCAGACATGATTTGATTCCCTAATATTTAACTATTTAAATGCCAAAAAATGACAAGTATTTAATTTTTACCTTGAACTTTGTTCTTAGCAGGATGCGAAAACAAAACTGTGTCCTGTGACTGGGAAATAGAGAATTGAATTAAGTATAGTAGTGTAGCAACTCTGTGTATGTTTGTGTAGGAGTCGATGCAGGAAACACAGTGGTGTCTGATAAATTCCAAGTATAGTCACTTATTGCAGTGACTTTAAGTGAGCTCAGCCAAAAACACACTGTGGCAGACACATCAAAAACAAACACATCATTTTTTCCCCAGATGGTTGTGTAATCATCCCTCATTATCTGAAATGATGAACTCAGGGTTTTGTTTTTCACTTTTAGATATTTTAGCCACTTGTTCTTCACTCTCAAGCAAGGCAGATTTCTTGTTTTCAGCTTCATTGTTCATCACTGTCAACTGACCCCAGCCTTATTGCAGTGCTTAATATAGGGCTCAGTACAGGGCAGAGCCATGTACCACTGGACAGTGGGCCACTGATTGAAGTTTACATTTTCTAAGTAAATAACAAAAATGTCAAATCTGCCTTATTATTTTTTCATGTTACAGAAAATATACTAAACTGCAACCCCAAAACCATGGTGTGTACTGAACTGTGACTTTTCTCTTCCATTACCCATTATTATTTCTACTGCTGCACTTTTGATTATAATCTTTGGTCTTTGATTAATTTGTTAGCATTTAAAAAACTGCAGCTACTATTTAAATGTTCACATTGGCAAATTTTTCACACTTAAAACGGTGTTTCTCTCATACTAACCATCCGTTCTGTTTTTGGATTTTATTTTATTTATTTATTTATTCATTTTATATTTTGGTGATTCCCCGTCCATTCTCGCAGCCCCCTGTGTGATTCTGTCAAGCTGGTGTCCTTTGCAGCAGTCCTGGCCTTGTGTGAAAAGGTGTTCCTTATAGGCAGCTAGAATCAGAAATATGAAATGAGTCTCTTTGATTTCATTCATCATCCCAGTCTAGAGAAACGGGACCACAGGACATACTTTGTAGCAAAGCTGTAGGTTTAGATACCTCTTGAAAAGCACCTGGAATCAAAGTTATTTTTGCTTTATCGTCCTTAGCAACAACATACTTTTGTCCTTCAGAGGACTCCATATAAGCTGTTGGAGGGTCCACCCTGGTAGATTGACCTTTGCCTGATCAAGCTATTTAAGTCAAAAGGTCAAGAGGAACACCTTTGAAATGAAGTTAACCAGGCTCAGCAGCAGGCACAAATCATCACGCTGTCTAATAGTGTTGCCAACAGTGTCGACTTGACCGAGGCGGGGTATCAGTAACTCGAAGGCAAACAGAGCAAAAGGACACAAACCCAGTTATTTACGATGTCAGAGGAAGCTCTATCTGATTATCAGCTCCAAGATGGATGAGGCCCTCAGGTGTCTGTTTCTAAGCCCCTGATTTAGCACGAGATCTTCAAGTGCCCTGAGGCTGAGGTTTGAAGTCCGTGTGTGAAAGCAGCATTGCTTGTAATAGATGGGAGGGTTCTGTTATTGCCTTGGACCCAGGGGGGAGTCAGTACGACCCCCTTGTGTCTCAAAAGTTCTTGCATGCAGCTGTCCCTGTGTGTACCAATGTCATGAAGGTCTGCTCCTCTGCACACTCCTCTGCAGGTGTCAGCCTGACATACTGTACGACCCCAATCACCAAAACAATACTGCATTCTCTGAAGCTGAGCCCACAGGCTGGACAGATGGCTACCTGAGAATACAGACCCTTGAAGATTTCACATGTTGGTGCTTTAGCGCACGGTGCACGAGCCAAGAGGGTATCCTAATGTTTACATAGTGGCCTAGAAAAATACACTGATCCTAACTTGGATTGATCCCTATTGTGTCATTGGATTTTTCTGTCTGAGCAGAATCTGACACATAAAAGAACATTTACCTCCTTTTTTTTCCCTCCGCTGCCTCTGGCGTTTTTCCTCGACCCCGAACGGAATAAAACTCAGCTCTTCACCAACTGTCTGGGTGGAAAATCAGAGACTGATTTTTTTTTATTGTTATTGTTACTCTCAACAATGGAGTGAGTGTCTCATAAGATGTCTGCATTAAAAGCAACTGGCATAGATACTGTGAATAATGGATGATATTGATTCTCATCTGTTATATTTCTTGCATATAACTCCGCTTGATGGCTTTCTTTTACATATCTTAAGTGGATCTGTGAAAGCTTTCGCCTCTCAGCGCACTATCGCCCGCTTTGTTCTCAGCCGATGTCAGAGCCATTTTGCTCATGGGGCTTGTTGGCAGGGAGCAAATCTTCTACATAAAAGCGGATGATGATGTAGAGTGGGTCCCTCATCTGTCACCAAGGTCGTTCTACTTATCTCTGAATGTGGAGTGATAGCTGGGTCATGAGCGTGGGCTGCCTACTTTTGTTGTGACCCCAGTCACACTGCGTTCAGTGCCTCCTGCCAGCACTAAAGGAGGCACCAAGCTGCTAATCACGAATAAACTACATTTGTTTTTGTATTTGTAGGACTTAAGCATGAGTCAACAAACACTTGGATCTGCTGTCGAGTACAAAAAAAAAATCTCTGTTTCTTCTTGAGGAGCAGTGGAGGTAATTGGGGAAACCGAAGAATGTTATTTTTGCATCTAATCAAGGAAACAAGCCTCCTTGTAATAACATAGTTTTGCAAAGAGAGCATGTGAAACAGTTGGAAGTGGAGGCTTAAGAACCAGAGCGTGGTGTTCTCCTGCCAGCGGAGTCAGAACTGAAGTGAAGACAAAATGAGACATCTTGTGCCTTTTACAAACAGACAGTATATCATATGTCATATGGCAACAAAGTTCAGTCCACCAAAAAAAAAAAAAAAAAAAACTCCACCTATGTCTAGTGGTATGTGGCTATGCAGATAACTCTGGTTTTATGTGCCCAGTTTTTGAGATATTGGTCTGTGCAATTTCAACCTACAACACAATACAATGGAGGTCGATAGAACCTCTCTTTCCTGAGAGCGTATTCTTGTTACTCTGGACATACAGAGAAGTCCCTGTTAACAGTTTTCAAAGGAACTATTTCTTCAGCATGAAGTAAAACTCCAGTAGACACATGGTGGCAGAAATCTCTGAGACTGCGTGGTTACATTTGGGCCACTAGAGATATGTGCGAAAACAGGTTTTGGCATAATTTGGATGAACCAACCCTTTAAACCTTCATGCATGACAGCAGATAATATAGTTGTACTTCACCATGCCTAAAATACAGAGGAAAGTGTTAGCTAGTGACTTAAAGGAAAGAAATGTGTGGGACTTTATTACACTGGCTTTACAGAATGTAAAAATGATTCAGATGCCTGGGGGCAGATGGGGGCATGTTACAGACAGTGTAAGTACAGATAGTGAAAGGAAGGCAGTAAGGAAATGGACATTGCATCAAAGGAGCCCAACACTCACCTTGACTTGTGAATCATAACACAGCAAAAGTCATATTAAACATGGGGGGTTACATTATTGTAACCCTCCTTCCAGTCTTTATGCTAAGCTAAGATAACCACATCCTGACTCCAGATCTGTACTTAATGCACAGGCATTAGATTGATGTTGATTTCCACATCATACTCTCACGGTGAGACAGGGAATACTGGGATGGCTGGGGCCCTGATGCAGTTGCCTGCTTTGCTCAATTGATAATCCAACCTTGTGTGCAGCCAGCTTCCCCCAAACAAATCGTTCTCACTTGTCCCATCTTCTGTCTTTCTCAGTAGGCAATATTACCCCTCTAAGTATGTAATATTAGGAGCTCAAGATTTGTATTTTCTCCCTCTAATGCCAGGATATATGTCCATTGACTGCTGAAATGCTTCTTTTTTTTCTTTTGAAAAAAGAATTCCAAATGGGTTTATTTCACATTTTCAACTCTGGGACCAGAACTCTCCACAGTGGGGCTGCTATGACTGGCAGATGTGAGAAGTCGATTTGAAAGAGAGTCTTGGATTTTGCTGCCAGGAGTGCAGCTCTTTTAAACTCTGCTTTCAAGGCCATGTCTGGTCCATAGCTCAGATCTCATCCAGACTGCTGCTGCCACCGCTGCTGGCAGATTCCTACCACAATGATCTCAAGCATAATGAAGCATGAGAGAGTGAGGGGGTCCCTGAATATAAAGGAAGTTACTCATTACTCACTTTTGGTGTGAGTAGGTTCAGAGCTCAGCCATGCTAACATGTGTATAAATGTATTAGCTTTGTAGCATTTTATGACATTTGTACTTGTAAAGCTAAAATCAGATCTTGACCTCATCAACCTCACATGCTTATCAAAAACTGAAGCAAACTTTTGAGGCCAAGTTTGGAACATTGACAAGATTATGTTTTTGCACTGCACTGCTGTTTCATATTTGGAGGAAAACAGCTGCAAATATTTCACCTGAGGCAGCTGAAGCCGGACCTGGCTGGTATCTGGGGCTGATCGATTGCCAGACATGCAAAGGGCTGACTGGTGTTGGAAGCAAAGCCTAGCCCTGCTAGGCATTGCAGGAGATTAGCTTTGCTCGGCATAGAGGTGTAATTGCTAAGAGCAACAACAAAGCTTATAGCTCTGTTGTGTCAGAAACAAGAGGCAAAAAGTGAGTGGAAAATATTGTATGTCAGGCTTTGCCTCTCAGGAAGGCAGAGACAGAGATGAAATGCTGTACCGTACAGGATTTTTTTTTTCCTGTTTTGGCGAGACCACATATTTCAGGCACAACCCTGACTCAGTGTAAGGACAGTCCTTTGCAGCCTACAGTCCATTATGTTCCCATCTGCTTTACAGATGAGATCCTGGGGGGCTGAGTGAGACGGAAGGCAGAGAAGAAATGGGGATGATGTTCTCATATCGATGTGCTCATTTTAAAACCTCATACGGATCCAGGAAATTCAACAGTCCTTGAGCTAATCGTAAAAAAATTGTATCTAGGAACAAGGCTGTTGTTGCAATCCATGTGAGATCACAATACTCCGCTATTATTTTTAAACTGTGGCTATTTTTAAATCAACTGAAAGAGCCATCTTTTATGTGAAAATACACCTATCTTTAAAACGGGCCGTGTCTGCAAAAATGAAACAGCTGTGACAGGTGTGCTCTCTGGCTGAAAACGTTTTATATTGAAGGGAAACTGCTAATTAAAACAGAGTGAATGCTGGCTGTGTGTGAATGTACAGAGACAGTTGAACTGAAGCAGCTGCTTTGGTATGAAGATAAACATGATCAGGATTTGTACACTTTATTGATTCTGGTTAGAGGTCTGCAGCAGCTAGCTGAAGGAGCTGAAAAGCTCCATACAGGTGAGGGTCAGAGTGTGGTGATAATTCACTGTGGGTTTGTCACATTTTTATGTGGTGCTGAAAACATGGAAACAGCAGTCTGGGCGGTGGCCAAAGTGTACTGTGTCATTTTGGAAAATTACTGCCATGGTCATCAGAATGCCAGTCTGCCATGGTCCTGTATTATTATTGTTAAGCTATGTGTGAACCAAATTTGGCATTTTTATAATCGCCCCACCAGTGGACTTTATGGAACAATCGATTTAAGGAGCTAAATCAGGCACATATTACGGTAAATTAGATTAGCATCTGCCTAATTTTATTTTGCATCCATCAAGTTTTGAACAAATGTTTCAGCCACTCTGTGTGGAGCTCATCCATCAACACGTGTGTGGTTTGGATTCCAGGGTCTCCCCTGGAATCCAAACCACACAGGCAGCTTTCCACACAGGCAGGAAAGCTGTGACTCTTCAGTATCATCATCATATCATCACCAATGACAAAGCAGATGTGTCTGTTGCATTGTAAAGAACTTGGTTTCCAGTGTTAACGCTCAAAATGCACCGCCAACTTTAATACTATGGTGATGTTACCAGTTTACCAAGTTATCAAACCCTCATTAAAACCTTGAGCTTAAAGCTGTTACAGCTTAGTTCTGAGACATTGTAGCTAACTTTACTTACTTCATCTTTGACTTGATTTGACTGACAAGAAGAAGTTTTAATTTTCATTTAAGAAAGAGTTTTACGCCTTAAAAAGTACTTTGCCACAGAGCTTTGATAGAATAATAATTGGAATAGGAAAAAAAGTTTTAGTGATATAAAATAAATTGAAATGACATTTGGTTTTCATGGTCATCATTAGTGTCAGTCATACTAGGATGAGAGGAGGGGCTGGCTTATTGGCATATAGCCTAACTTCATTGATGGCAACCACCCAAATGATACAAAATAAATAAAAAGTTACCCAATTGGGCGGAAAATCATCCAATCTGGCAACACTGCTGGTGCTCCCAATATCTGTAATGGGCTGAGCAAAAAGATGACTTTCTTTTTCATTTTGTCAGCACTTCTGTCTGACCATTTCCATTTAAAACACACATATGAAAACTCATATGAAAATCTGGATGTAGAACAACAAATGTCACACAAGATGAACAGAACAGCTTTCGGGTTGAAGCCAGTAAGTCTGGTGCTGTGTATGTTGGTGAACTGAGACAAAGCACAGCCAGTGATAGACCAAAGCATACATAGACAAGCATCACATTACCAAGACTCAGACAGAGGGCAGAACCTAAACACAAGGTGGACTTGATACAGTGATGAAATTCAGGTTTTTCTATGTTTCCCCTTAAATTTTTCACAAGAATTGAAAGTATTCCTCACATCTCCAGAACTCATTCCTCTGTGGTCATACAGGACTGAAAAGGTCAAAGTCACAACACGTTGATATTGTTCTTCATCCTTCCTTAGAACTCAGTATTTCAGTGACTTAATATGTCCCTGAACATTGAACAATATTCCTGCCATATGTATAACATGTACTTTATAATTCTGACAGTCTCCTCATATTGTTGTGGAGAGGGAGTGAGTCAGTTCTGCTCTGCCTGGTTTATTTGTCTAGGAGGCATATTGATGAATGACCGTCGCTGTGTGTTTCAGGGTGAGAAAAGCTTGTGACTGTGCCAGAGCAGTGGGAGCTTTGGCAGTTAGCATCCTTGCATTGTTCTAAACCATTACCCGCTTTGGCCTGCTCGTATTATTACATCGTAAAAACGACACTGCCTGAATGCCCTGAGTGCCTCATCAGTCCATTCATACTGGCTGCACAAATAAGCACATTGAAACAGAAAACATTCAGAGGCAGGAAAGATAGAATCCATCATGTTTTACATCTGTGAAAGTTCAACAGGAACGTGGGGAGTTTTCTTCTTCAGAAAGTGTGCTGGAGGCAGTGTTGTTTTTGTCTTGGTCCAGCTGGTATCTTTGTGATTCAGCCTGACTTTATAACTTTATTTATCAATGGTTGTTCCAGCTCATGCATTTTAACAAATATGGTTTTAATGGTTAATGAAATATATAAAATATATTGATTAGTGCAGCTTTAAGGTCTATCCAGTTCATCTGTTTAAGAGCAGAAAAACACTGGAATACATCATCGTCTTTAAATGAAGAATTAATTGAATCCTGGATAATGTGAATAAATCTGACAAAGATGACAAAATGTCACTGCTGTTTTTCGTCGGTTCGGTCAGTAGTGGTCAACACTAATTGGCTCATATTTCTAGGCAGCCCAATATCTGCATGATAAATCAGCAAGTCAATATATTTTCACATCATTAACACATGGAGTATCCATACTACAGAGACATTACTGGCTGCAAACATTAATAACGTCACGTGCTGTAGTTGGTGCCTGGATGTTGTCCGACATTCCCAGGCGGCGCAGATGTGTCTGACATGTGTCTCAGTGTGGTGTGAGACAGGTCTGTGTTTGGCCAGACAGAGTAATGATGGGCAAGCCGTGTGAGGCCAGGCTAATCAGTCCAGACAAACCCCATGGGAGTTCCTTAAGTGGGCGGATGTGGGTGGATTTTTGGTCTATCTGCTGCACAACAGCCCAATTTGGGAGAAAGGCAGTGCTGCCATCCCAGCAACCGTGTTGACTCTTTCAACAATGGCTATTGACAGAAGTGTGCTTTCTGAGATATAAATATATCTGCTCGTTTCCATTGTTTCTGGGGTAATTAGTAGACTACTCCTGGTTGAACCTCATGTTTGGCCTTTGGCAAGCGTTTCAGGAACATACTTAACATAACTTTGGGAAATTACACTGCTACCAACTTTATCATTTAGTGTCAGTTTGAAAAACCTGTGTGGTTGTGACTTTAAATAAAGCCCCACAGTTTATTTTCCCTCTGTACAAACTCAGACAGGGATGGTGTTTTTGCTTCTTGCAGACATTTAGAATATCGGTGAGAAGCAGACCAGCAGAGATGTTGTGTGAGTAGTCATTTCCTTCTGTTGTATTTATTCATCTGTCGTCACATTACTGTGTTTGAGATTAAAGGCTTTTCATAGTCTACAGAGATAATGTAATACAGAGTGACATGTTAATGATTTGGAGTAAAATACTTTCAAGCATCTTCTTCTTTCACACTATTTCCTGAAGACAGTGCTTATAAATAATGCACTGTAACTTAGAGGCAGCCTTTTCTTTAAATGATTGTTTAGTAAGATTAAAAGAGCCTGAAAGCTATCAACTGAAATAAGAAGAGTTTTAATGTGAAACTCAAAGTAGAGCTGTTTAAGGCACTCCTGGCTCAGTCATTCTTTGTTATCTGAATGTACATAGGATTAACATAGTTCAGTTCAATTCAATTCAATATTATTTATATAGCATCTTCCACAATCAAAATTGTCTCAAAGTGCTTCACAGAGACCCAGAGCCTGACCCCAGAGCAAGCACTTAGGGCGACA
>JBBMJY010000018.1:2629395-2645741 GCA_037833715.1 Toxotes lorentzi | reverse complement strand
CTAGGGGAAGCATGTATAAGGTGAACAATATTGGTCCAAGCACAGAACCCTGTGGAACTCCATGACTAACTCTGGTAGAAATGGAGGAATCGTCATTAACATGAACAAACTGGAATCTATCTGATAAATATGATTTAAACCAACCTAGTGCTGTTCCTTTAATCCCAATGACATGCTCCAATCTTTCCAATAGGATACTGTGATCAGTAGTGTCAAATGCAGCACTAAGATCTAGTTCAGACATAGTACACTTCAGGGTGAATACACCACTAAATCTACTAAATCTGATCTCAGAGCTTTATTTGGCACCATGTAGAGAACTCTCTCTAATGTAGCTGTTTTTAATTACAAGCACTAAGTTTCATGTTCAGGAATTCATACAATGAAGTACAATGAACTCTGCTTTGTAAGTGTACAGTACAAGTGTATTTGATACTGGATGCTTTCATGCATCAAAACACTATGAAAGTTATTGAAATTTTTTTCATATTTACCGTTTTTTGTTGACATATATTAGGTTCATGTCTTCAAAGTTGTAAAACAAAGCTTCATTTCACAGCTGTGTGAATATGAAGAATATGCAAATGTTCTGTATATAAGCCTGTGAAGGATTATTGAGTTGAAAAACAAAAGCTCTTTGTCAGAGGCTTTTCTTCAAAGGGCACAGAGTGAAGTTTGGTGTGTGTGTGCGCTCACTAACGTGAATAAAAGCGACAGGGTGAGTCGGCTTTGAGTCTGACGTGGAGGCAGCGGGGAAGCTGACGAACTCTTGGTGCTCTGTAGTGCCAAGCAGCAGCAGCTTGCCTCATAGTGTGTTCATCCACCAGCTGAGCTCCGTGCAAAGCAGCCAGGTTCGCTGTGACACACTCAGCAGTGGGGGGCCATTTCAGTCTCTGTGGGACCTGTAGTGTTGTGAAGAATGTCAGTGATTGCTGTGACGGCTGCCACGTCAGCATGCTTTTGATATAGGCAAGGTTTGCTTCAAATTGCCTAATTGGAAGCAACGAAGATGGATTGGTTCTTTTTTTCTCAATCATCAGCAGAAATGTGCGATTTAGAAATATGAAATACATTCATTCAATTATGGGGATTTAATAGGTTCCTGGTTTAACATGTTCTATGCTCTTTTCTCTCAGTGATGACACTGAATCCATGTCATCTTTCCTCTGAATCAGTGGATGGCAGAATGGAGATGGTTTTGAAGAGGTGCCATTACTGGAATTTTATTTTGGTATTTTTCTGACAACTGATTTATTGCACAGAGCCATTCATGAAGCTGTCTTCTGTCAGCTTCATTAACCATTCAGTAGATATTCAGTGGATAAAGTCTCAAACTAAACAACACTATAGGATCGTTAGCATGCTGACATATGAACACTGCCTCATAGAGTTGCTGTAGACTGTTAGCAAATATTTGGTTCTTTGATTAGAACTAGATATTTTCTAAAGTAGTTGCTCCTCTTTTGTTCTTGTGATTCAACCAGGAGAGTTTCATGTTCGTCCAAACCTTGGAAGTTCTCCAACTCCTAGGAACATGTACATAAACACTCACGCTTTGTCAGTCTGTCACTTCTTGCTCACAGCCCTACCAGAGCACTGCCATTCTACTTGTGAAAACTATTTATAGAATAAACTGTAACTTCCCTTAGACCTGAGTAAAAAATTTCCAGTCATAAAATGGGTTACTGTATTCTGGACTTCACCTCTGTAATCAGATGTAGAAATGGTAAAGGCACCTTTGAGGCCTGGTGCAGTCTACCATATGTCTGACTCCGTACTTGAGCTGCTGCACTGCTCAGGCCTCAGTCGGCTCCACATAGTGTAGCTGTGCAGACACATAGGATTTACTGCTCAACTGTTTTTATTCCATCAGTCTTGTGCGTGCTGATGTGTGCATACCTGCATGTCTCTGGGCTGCAGGTCCAGGTGTCTCTGCTGAAAACCTGCTGCAGAGCTGCTGTGCTGCTGGCCAGAGGTGGGCCACTGAAAACCACCACTGCAACCACATGCCTCTGCTGAACAGTGACACGCACTCCATATGCAGGTAAGTGATGTGGTCTTAGGTGTGAGAATGTGGTTTTAGTTACAGAAACATTTCTGGAAGATTCTTTGGAAAAATCATTTCATTGGTTGCAGCAAAACACCCCCAACTCCAGTTGCTAGCACAAGCTCTAGACCTCTTTACTCCTTCCGTGAAATACAACGCAACATGAGATTATTTAAAGGGGCACTCCACCAAGTTTTCGCATGAAGTGTTAAGTCGTCATGGAGAACATTACTCAGCATGTGAGAACAGTTAGCTTTATAAAGTCTGAGAGGAGAGCAGGTTAGTTTTGGCGTGAGACCTCAGATTTGAAATAGAAAGCCTTTGTTTCAGTTTTAAGGTGTGAAATTTGTTCTCAGGCAGGTATGATCTAATGAAAGATGCTGGAGTCATTAGAGAAGCATTATTGAAAGTGTAGGACCCAGCATTCAGGGTGCATTACACATAGAGGCCAGTCAGGATATCTCGACATCAGGTCCAGTTTTGACCGTTCTTTTAATATTCTGCCTCTCACAGATTCAGTTCAGTTCAGTTTTATTCACATGGCGCCAAATCCTAACACACATTATCTCAAGGCACAATAATAAAATGAGTGGCAGATCTGGATCCTGCAGCTCCAGAGTCAGAATGAGGACAGAGAGGAAAAGCACAAACTATGGGAGACCGAAGACTCAAAGTTAATGTCCTGCAGGGGTGTAATATAAATGCATGGAGAGAGAGAGAGAGATGAAGAAAGACGAAGTGCTTAGTGCATCATGGGAATTCTCTCAGCAGCCTCAGCCTATAGCGGCACAACTCAGGGATGGTTCAGCGCTCACCTGAGCCGGCCCCAACTAAAAGCTTCATCAAAGAGGAAAGTTTTAAACCTAATCTTCAATGTAGAGAGGGTGTCTGCCTCCTGGAGAGGAGCCTGACAGCTCAAGGCTCTGCCTCCTATTCTACAAAACTCTGAACCTTATGAAAGTGCAAAACTGAGTTACTGAAGTACACGCCACTGAAAACATAATTATGAAAATAATATTCTCTGACTGAAGATAAATTGCTAAAAGTCCCAAAATCACTCTTTGTGAGATCCACAGTAACACATCCATTTCCTTACAGATTACCCTGATTCAACTCACGGGGACACTTTTAATAAATATCAATATTTTAAATTACAGCTGCTCTAATTTTGCTAAAATTTGGAGCAGTGTTACTCAGTACTCACAAAATATCACACCAATGAGCCTTATGAGAACAGTTCAGATAAAGGATGACATATCATTACACTTGAAAAGTTTGAAAAGCCTGACTTGAGTTAGATTAAACTTGTTGAGTATACAATAAATTAACTTCAACTTTATTTTTAGATTTTTTTTCTTTGCTGGAGTCACCTCAGAACAGAGTTTCACCTCTGCCAATTTATGTACCGGTTTTCATCTTGATCTCAGAAAATACTGGTTGTTTGGCCGCATTTTTCAAAAGGCCTAAACTGTTCTGCCATTTTTGTGTGCACATGAGCATGTGTATTTTATCTCACATGATTTTCATTCAGTGTAGTGTATAAACGTGTGTGTGTGTGTCTCTCAGTGTTGCACAGAAGCAGTGCTGCCTCAGCTCAGTGAAGGAGAGCCAGTGTGAATCAGGTATGACTTCAGCCAGAAGAGGCGACACCTGTGAGGTGGATGAGGAGGATCAGTGCACAGATTACTCCTCCCAGGTACATCACTCTCTCACCGCCATGAGAACTATTAGAGCAGTGTTGTTTTTCAAAAGTCAATGCATCTGCCATAGATTAGCTTTATGAGAAGAGAGTGACAGGGAGGAAACAAGAGGAGGATGGTTGACTCATAACTGAAACACATGACTTCATGGATGGATAATGCCCATATTTCTTACCCACCAAGTTCTTTATGAAACAAACACTGAACTGATTAAAGGTTGTTGCATTTACCTCTAGAAGGGAAAATGAAGTGTTTTTGTGAGTCAGGTTGAGTGTGACTCACTCTTTCAAATGGTCCAAGACGAGAAAAATGGACAGCATAAGCAGTTCCACCGCTCAGCAGTGGTCAAGGACTGTGGATCCTCTGGAACTGCCACAATAACATGGTGAAAACCGACTTTGCCAGTGTGATTTAGACTTCAAACAGTTTAAACATCTCCTGGAGTCCTTCATTGTTTTGGCCAGTGTGAGATTTCAGTTTCAAATACCTGTGCCAGCGGAAAGGCTTTTGTAAAGGTCGGACAGTTTATTTGTGTATATTGGCAAACAGGTTGAAATGTATTAGTGAAGAACTGCCAGAATCTCCTATTTCTGTTTGCATCCTTCAGACCTGTGAATACTTTCATGTGGAAATTGGAATCATGCCTTTGTTCAGAGTCAGCTCAAATAGCATTCCCCGTTTCTCCAAGAGGAAACCCGGCGGTTTAGCCCTCGAGCTAGTTGTTCATGTGTTAAGGCGGCTGAGCCAAACCGTTGTGCCAGGTCATTGTTTTAGAGGAAAGTGAAAAAAGGTGAGTGTCTGGTTTTCTTTGCATGACGTGGTTCAACTCAAGGCTGCAGCTGAAATCCTTTGTAGTGTGTTCACAGGGAAGAACTCGCCTGCTTGCCTGTGTCGCTGTTACGTCTCCTCCTCCTCTGCTGTTCACCAAACAGGGCTAAAAGTGGAGGGCCATAAAGAGAGGTGGTGATTAGAGATGTGAACGGCACCCCAGTGACACGCTCCTAATAGGCTCTGCTGTTGTGTCTGGATGGCCAGGTGTGCTGCAGCTGCTGTGCCCTCGGTTTACGGGTGCGCAGTGAAGGATGGGGCTGCGATGCCCACCAGTACCTGGGTTACCCATGTGGTCACGTCTTCCTCACCTGCTGCGAGGAAGAGGACGGTCCAAGCCAGATCCCACTGATGAGAAAGCAGAAACCTGCACCAACTGCTTTGCCAAGGAAAGGTATCTGTTATCCACTGCTCAGCAATGTTTCATGACATGGAACTTTCAACAAGGAAAACACATTCACCACACACACATCTGTAGTGTTAGGTCTTACTGTATGGGTTAAAACAGTAAAATTAAGTTTAGCTTCTTGGATCCTGAGCTGGTTTAAAGAACAGGCAAGAGGTAAGCAAAGAGGAAGCTAACAAGGATAGCACTTTTGCTAACAAGACAAAACTACGTGTTCTGGAGCTTTGTATCATATCATGTGATCTTCATTAGACACAGTGATGAGAGGTTCTTAAAATGCTTAGAAAAAGAAAGACATTTGAACATCTACAATTCTATGAGATCTCTGCATGCAGATCATATGATATGGCTAAAAGCTCCAGAACTACTAAATGGATCTTAAGGTGAGATTGGTCAATAATGAACTTCCAAAAATTGTAATTTAGTCAGATAAGCTATGTGGCCCAGGAATTTATCCCTGTGTCACACTAATTGTTTACAGTGCTATAGTAGTCTAATTATCATAATATATAGTTTTTATAGTAGAAATCAGTGGGTTGGGGAGTGATGAAAACGGCTGTCAGTAATAATTTATTTATTCATCTAATTTAACGTGGTGCTTACAAGATGTTCCATGCAACAGGGTATTAAAATGCCACATCTTTGATAATCATAACTTTTATATTCAGATAGTGGCCGCTGCCTTTAATTATCTCAGCTGCAGAAGGTAACAGGCAGGCTTGTATCAGAGGCAGGTCTTCATTCCTAATTCCCTCTGTTTGATAGGTATCATTGCTCATATTTTAGTTTAAAGCCTTGTTTTGATCCAGTCCCCTTTTGCCATGTTAAAGTTATTACATTATGCTGTCAATACAAACTCAACTCTTCGTGGGATCATTTCAAATTAAGCCCTGTAGCATTTCACTGGACAGAAACCCTTCATTTATTATCAGGGCTTTTGTTGTAAAACATTGTGCATTACTAACTTACTGCTGTCTGAGACATTAACACACATTCAACAGGATTAAATATAATATAATGATTGTTTTGTAGAATCTATTACATGAAACAGTAGAAATGCATATTTTGCTTAACTGACATGCACATGATATGACAGACACTGGGGGTTTATCCATCCTTGTTTTTTTCCCTGGCCTGTATTTGGGGGCCGGCCTTTATATGTTCTTGTTGACCACACCCCCACCCATTTTCAGAGGCCTGGCTTTTAATTGGCGGCTGTTTTTTATTTGAGGAAATACAGTAGTCAAAGAGTCATCACAATTACATCCATACACAGGAAGAGGAAAAGCACAAATGCAAGACATTTGTTTCCTTCCAGTCAGGCATAATCAGACTGCCAGGCTCTAACATCCGTTCATACACTTTATTAATAATCCGCATGTCAAACTTGTAACCAAAACTTTTGTGTTGCTTCATAATGTTTTCAAGAACCAAAAAAAACGTTCAAGTTCTGTCTCTAATTTATTCAGCCCCCCTGGACTCATAAAAGTGATTAACCACACAACATTGATTCAAACCATAATATAACACACACACATACACACACACACACACACACACACACACACACACACACACACACACACACACACACACACTGAGCCAATGAGCTCTTAGTTCAGAAAAAGCCAGGCATTTCCCATCATGCACTGTGGTCTTGCAGCAGCTGGAGAACAAGTAAAAACTGCAGCCACCTTGATCTTGTGATGTTATCATTGCTGAGACACGTTAGGATGAAGTCTGACTGAAATCTGCCGGACATATTTTGAAGTGATGTCAAAGCTACTGTCAATCACGCATTACAAAGATAAAGCAAAAGTTAGCAAAAAAATAAATGGATAAATGCATAAAAAACAAGAAGAAGATGTAATATTTTCTCAAGACTTTTTTAACCACAGTTGGCAATTTGTTTAATGTTTTGCAGCTGTGAAAAGATCTGTTTCCTTTATGCATTGCATGGAGGGATTAAAGATATTTTGAATGTACTAAACTTTGTCATTTTTTCAGTGTGAATGCGCTAAAAACCCAAAACCTGCTTGGAATTAGTGTGTAGTCTGGAACTGGGCAGACATGTCTCCAAACTAGTCATACCAGTGTACTGCTGTTAAAAGAGTGTACTGCTTTAACATTGCACTCCTGTAACAGTCTCAATGGACAGTTGATAAAGGATCAAACCCAATGGAGAACAATGCAGCAGAACCAGAGATATCATCTGTTATTCCATGCATTCTTCCTCTTTATCAAAACCTGGCACCTACGTTATCCACAATGCAACTCAGCCTCCAGCTGCTCAATTGGAAATCTGGGCGTGTTACACTCGTAGTGACTGAAGTAACCTGGAGCTGCCAGCCTCAAGCAGAGATGAGATGATCTTCAGCCCTGACCCACACTGACTCAGGTGACACTACTTGAGTCAGTCAGCAACGTTTTTACTTTTTTCACATGTGCATATGCACACACATAAAACCTTTTTGATGTGTCAGATAGGTGGAATTCCCCTTAAGGCAAGTTAGTTAACCAGCTTGCTACACACACACACACACACGTGTCTAAACATCATGTTCATGTTTGTTTTGTCCCTGGTTAAAGTTTCTTTTGAGAGTGTTTTTTTTTCATGCATTTAGCAGTTGGTTAACACAAAACATGGTTAATTCTGCCTCCTCAGCATCTCTGCCTCAAAAATAGAAATGTGTATCTACTGTTGCCAGCTTCAACAAACTCTGTACTGGTGTATCTGATGTGTGGAATACTCCTGGGTTGAGCCATCGCTATTTTGTCCTCATTGAAGTTTGTGTCAGAGGTGGAGTATGGGCTGAGTTTGATCTTCCAAAAGACAGATGCTCTTGGTTGATTGGTCAGGAGTCACGTTACCATTCAGAGAGATGGGAAAAGATGCATGCAAGCTGTGATGAATCAGGAACAGATGGCAGCCCGGGCTGTTGTGTCTCTACTTGTGCCAGCAAAGTTTTCCTCTGTCTCTGATCCATCAAGTACATAATGCCAGTGACATTTGCATGCGATGAATTTTCATGCAGCTGAGGTTGAGAGTAAACATGCCTCATGCGGATGCATTCTTCTATGTACAGAAAAATGGTTAGAATACTTCTGCTCCTGCTCCATCAGAGGTGTGATGAGTGAAATAAGACTTTAAAAAGATTACAGGATTACACCACATTGGCTGGTGTGTTAGTCTGCTTGTACTCTGCTGTGAAACTAGAGCATTAAATTCCCCTTAGAAACGCACAAGAATCATGCCCAAATCATTGATTTGGGATTTGGTAGGCTTTTGTGCTACTTCATATACTGGGACCAGAGGCACAGCATGGAATTGCAGTTCATTATTAGTCAGCCTTTATGGTTGTGCTTTAATGGGAGTAGTTGTATCCAAGTATGATGGTGAGGTAAGGTCAGTCTCCTCACAGGCTTAGTCTGTTTTTTCATTCACGACATCAGAGGAATTCCTCCTAATCCCGCCCCTTTAATGGACTCTGTTCTAACCATCGACTGCAGCTCATTTCCTTCAGCTTTAAAAGGGAAATTTGAATGATGTCATAGTGAAGTGGGAATCAATTAACCTGCTGAAAGCTGTGAAAGGTTTAGGAGCTGCAAAAACTGTTCTCTCAGCCGCTGTGTGTATTTGACTCTCTTTCACACACACACACACACACACACACACACACACACACACACACACACACACACACACACACCTGTTTTATGGATGAAAAAATTGATGAGATGCACTGTAATTATTTCCATGGGGGATATGTTTTCAGTCTTATGACTCACTGCCTTTTAATTAAAACAGGAAACATTTAATCACCTTACTCCTCTGAATTTAAACTCAAGGTAATGACTGTGAGAAATATTTACTTAAAATCCACAATTGGGGCCATTTTAGTTGCAGTATACTTTCGGCCCTCACCCCTTGATTTGTAATGGGGTCACAGATGCAGGACAGTCACTATACAGATTAAAGGAGTACAGCAACATTTATACACATTTAGATCAGTTTGCTTGTCATGGTTACTACCTTATTACACAGTTGTATAATGTTGTCTGTGGCTCTGGAGGGAGGAAATGACACAAGTAACATTACTTGTGTCTTGGGCTCAGAAGCTACAAATTTGTACAAGAAAATCTGTGTCACAATCCAGGGATGTCAAGTTGGAAAATCATGGGCAGACTAGTCAGGCAAGGTCTAATGAAAAACACAACTGATTTGCATTATGGGAAATTAAGGATCCAATGTTTTTGGTGCTTTACCCATACTCGGGACTAGGAGTCAGGATATTTCAGACAGCCAGAGCAGCCATTTAAGCCACATTTTAACATCAAATTGGAAGCACCCAGCTAATTTCCACCAGACTGCCTGTCTTTTGACACTGAGTTTGAGGAAAGTCACGACACCTCAGTAATTGCCCAAACAATCTGTGATCTGGCTTTTGGATGATCATTTGGCTTTCTGGCAATTTAGGTTGAGCTGTCTTAGCTAATGACATGCCTCTTCTCTTTGAAGTAACTCTAAGTCATTACTGTTGAGAGTAAGCTAGTTAGTCAGGCATGCTAGTGTTTGCAGCTTATGTTAGAGCAGAAAAACAGAGCTGAAACCATTCCTTACAAATATCCCTCATGTTTTTGTATTTGGAAAGGTGATTAAAAAATAAAAGAAGCTCCACCCTCCAAACCCTTTGGATACAGGGTATTGTTCCAGTGTGGCTTAAGTAAAAGAACCCCAGTCTAAATATTTTGGCTTTTGGAGAAATCTAAAAGTTAAGCTAAGCTATCACTGCTGTCCTGTTGTGGGGTTTAGCGAACAATCACTTGTTCGAAATAAAGCCGGCCTTTCTCTTTTTAGGACCCATCCATCTAATTTGAATAACACGTTTGGATCTGTGACAACTGTGACAGAGAAAGTGTGATACCTCACTAAATACCTCATATCGTTCCCTCTCTGCTTAATCTACCAGCTCTCTAAAAACAGTTTTCCCAGTGAGTCACTCCCACATTAGTGTCCTGTGATCACAACAGTTCTATAAATGCATGGGGCTCTGACCTTTGCACTTGCTACTGGTTCCTCTTGTAATGATGTTATTCTAGCTCTAAATAAAAGCATCAGTTAAAATACTCCGAGTGTAAATGTTAGGAGCAGGAGCATATGTTGTTTTGTGTCTTCATGTCAGTTTCATGAGGTAAGTGTGCAGGATAAATTATACTGGCAATCTGGTGCTGTCTCTGATTTGAGACCCCTCCCAACTCCCTTCTCTCACTCCTTCCAGTGTCAGACAGCAAGTACCCCAAGGAGGCCTTCTCCATCAGTGCCACAGATGAATCTGCCAACGTGGTGGAGGAGCCGGAGGATGTGGATGAGTGTCAGCTGTATGCAGACCAGCTGTGCCAGCACAAATGCACCAACGTCAGGGGCTCCTACCGCTGTGAATGCCACCAAGGCTACATCCTACAGCAAGACAGACACTCCTGTGCACCAGGTACTCTAACACACCTTTGAGGGTTAATTCACACATGGACAGTAACTTTGAGATCAGATTGTTACAAATTAAAGAATTTGGTTATTTTGAAATAATACAGGTAAGAGAAGAGCCCAGTGTCCAGCATCAAACTGGTTTCTGAGACATGTAAACACATTGCTTCCCCAAAGTTAGTTTTTTTTCCATCCATACAAACTCTCATTACCCTCTCATCATTCATGCCTACAGAAGGCAGATTAAAGTTAAAATCCAAGAAAGCTGGATCCTACATTTCCCATAATGACACTTGATAGCGTCTTTCATTAAAGCCTCCTTGCCTGGTAAGTGCCCACGTTTCAAACTTTCTCCAAAAAGTCTGGGAGTCTCCCAGTCTCCCAAGGGTCCATTCAAACGTTGTGCAAATTTTAATTAAATTCTCAGAAAGTTGGCAAAAGAATGAACTAATGCAGATTTCCACTGCATTAATTACTGCTGTTATGTGACTGTAGGATGGTTCATCAAGAGAAATACTTGGTGGCAGTAACTCTCCAGTCGGGTGATATTAAACCACTGCAGAAGGAGACCTCACGACAAGAAGGCATGATTAAAAGAACACCAGTCAAAGTCTCATTATTGATACGCCAACTTTTCCACCTTTCATTATAATTAACTAATTTCCTACAGATGCTTTTAGCAGTCTCCATCAGTCATGTGATCCTCGCGTTGCAGATCATAACACTCCAACCAGTCTCTCCTTTAAGTCGGAGGGTGGGACACTAGAGTTGGACAGAAGGTTGTGAAACTATAGCTCACACTTTTTAACAGTTTAATTATGAATATGAATATAAATTACCTTATATTTTTGTGGTAGTTTAATGTGTCTCTAATGTACAAAATCTGTATTCAGAATAGATTCTTCTGGACTGTCAATCCAAACACACTGAAAAACACACTGAAAGGGCTTTGCCATGAATGGGTAAAATACTGACCACCCAGCTTTGGATCTGACCCCATAATGAAGAGGTCTTACCTCAAAGAATGGTCTGTTAGAGTTATGTTTAGACTTTATATCTGGGTCATCTCCACATATTTGCAAATGCTGTTCATGTTGTCTCCTGTTTGACCTTGTGTTCCCTCCCTATACTAAGACACAGATGTGTGATTGGAATTCACTGACAGGAGATGAAGGAACAGCTGAACAATAAAACTCAAACATTTTGCTTCCATTAAAAGCTTAACTACAAGAATCTTAATTTAATTGTATAGGCATTTATGGTCATTTCACTGTGATTAGGCTGTAGTTAAAGCAACAACAGATTTCATCATCATACTTATGGCACTTGAAGAGTCATTATCATCAAAATTCCCAGCAACCTCAAATGAAAGATAATTTATTCACAGACCTCTCTCTGCTCTATGAAATGAGCGTAATGACAAAAGCATCCAGCATAGGTCAAATTCTGTCTTGCTCTTAGGAAATAGATATTATGTGGAATATAACTCATTTTGAAATCGGAAACATTAAGGAGTCTGAAGTCATTTACTGTTTGTAGTTTAACCCCTCCGTTGGCTGTAGGACTTCATATATGATCCTCATGTTCTCTGTTATTATGGCTCTATGTGCAGTGAGTCCTGATGAGGACAACAGAGTCCGAGAGGACAGTCCTGCTGTGGTCCTTCCACAAACCAGTACAACCGCCACCATTACAACCAGTACAACCACCACCAGCCCTGTCCGCCTCAGCCCCTGTGCAGGTAATGGCAGCATAATGCTGTAATGCACACTGACACTTTCTGTGCGCAGGAAACACCACACCTTTAATGATAAACTCTTAAACTTGAATCATCTGTGCATTTACATTAAACATACATATTTAACCATATTTGATATTTAAAAAGGTTCAGCAACAGGCTTTTACAGACTGCTAAAGGCTAAAAACCAAGAACATATATATTTTAGAGCAGCAAGATGTTGAGCATCCTGAATACGTGGATACCATTTTATATAGAGTAGAGTTTTCCTACCTTATATTCTTGGACTCCTCCATGACTCCATGTCCTTCAGCTGTCTCTGTCAGACTTAAGTCATCATGATTTTGATTTTACTGAAGCTCTGTGTCAAACTACAGCACATATGCAGTATATGTCAGGAAACTGTGTGCATTATTGATTATGTTGGTCACAGCTGTTTTTTTGTTTGCTTTTGCTCTTTAGTCATGGTGAGATGCATGTAGCACATGAAAACAGTACAATGAAGATGATGCAGACCATCAGCTGCTTAGGCTTACGGTTGTGGCTGAGATGGTCGCTCCTTCCAGCAGCTTCTGCCATCTCAGCAGGTCCTTGAACCTCATGGCTTGGATTTTGTCTTGACGTGCAGTGTGAACTGTGGGACCTTATGTCCAATCAGTTCAGTTTGCCACAGGTGAACTCCAGTCAAGTTCTGGACACATCTCAAGGATAATTAAAGCAAACGGGATGTACCTGACCACAGTTTGGAGTACCACAGTAAAGGGTCTAAATACTTTCTTAAATAAGAGATTTCTTTTTTTGATTTTTAAAAAATTGCAAAAATGTGTAAAACTTGTTTTTGCTTTGTGATTATGGATTATAGAGTGTAGGCTGAACGACTATTTTATCAATTTAAATGAAATCTACAGGTCTACCACCGTAACTTTAAATAAGTGAAAATGAGTGAACTTCCCATTCATGCTAACTGACCTTCTTTAAAATAAAACGTCAGAGATATCATTTTCAGGCTTTGAGATGAACTGGGTTCTGATTGTCACTTCCTGCTGTGAGACTAGTCTTCATAGACTGTTCCCCTGGCTAAAGTGGTGTGTTATAGCTGTATGTGTAACGGGTGCTGACAGAGTTTTTGGGCTTTACATAATGTTTCACATGAGGCAGCGAACTGTATAAACACTCACTGGTGTCTCCAGCCTCTAACTCCATGTCTGCAGCCCAGCAGGCCGGATGCATCTGCTCAACCCATCATCTGCTTTTATTGAAACAAAGCAAGCAGGCAGGGCTGACATGATGCGTCCGAGTGCTGCCTGACTGCCCTGAAGCGAATCCTCCCTTAAGAACAGAAGTAAAACTAGGAACAGTTGCTGTGCTGCATGCACCATAACTGATAAACTGTTCAGCCATAGTTGATCTAGTGCGTTTATGCTGCTGTTGCTTCATGAGCTGAATCTTGATAAAGTCAGGAGGAGATCAGGACTGCAAACCCTTGAGCTGCTGGAGTCTCTACTCCAAGCTCATACAAAAGCCCTGCTCGTTCAAAGTGTTTCTGATTGTTATTTATAAGAATATCCTGATCAATGTATGGGGAGGCCTTCTGACACTTCCCCACTGCAGAGCTTTTTGTGAGGGATGTGTGTAACATTGTGGGGAAACGGTTCCTGGTCCGTGCCAGGACTATGAAGCTGTTAAATGAGCACAATTGATTCCGTAGTGTTGGATGCGATAGTTCATGAGAGGCTCTTCCTGCAGTCAGTGATGATCAGTGTGAGGGAGTGAAGGCGGGCTCCATGGGATTCTTGGGGGAGCAAAACAACAAGGCACTGAATTACCAGGACAGCAGAGAACCAGCACGAGGATGAGAAATTTAAGACATTATGAGCGAATGACTGTCTGATTGGAGGCATAGCTGTGTGCAAACCAGAGATGACTGTGGTCAAGCATCTCATATTTTTATCTCTTGTAGAAAACGGCCCTTGCAGTCAGCAGTGTATGGTGGTGGCAGGTCAGGCGCGCTGCTCCTGCTTCCCAGGCTTCTCACTGATGACAGATGGACGCGTGTGTGAAGGTAAGGGCTGCCGCTGCTTCTTGTCGTCTTACCGGTGGCAGTAATTGGAGCAATTCATAAAGCTTGTGTGTGTCCCTTAAGCTGTCTACCCCAAGCTGGGTTTGCACAAGGCAACAAACAACTTAACACCATCAACAATACTGCATAAACGAACAACAGCAAACACACAGAGCCATGACAACTGAACAAAAGTGCAATGGAGCAGTTTGTCCTGAGATTGGGACACATTTTAATTGGATGCAGTCACTCATGAAGGAGGAAAATGCAGGTCTTGTGATACTGAACAATGCATGGACTGATTGGACTTCCACTTCCTTGTGGTGGAGACTGTTGCCGGGAGCATGAGTCAACCATAGCCAATTACTCACTGGCAGCGAAAGCTTCAAAACATCCACATATAGCATCTGTGTACTTGGCTACCCTCCTTCAAAACCTGGCACAACAGTGACAGCTCTGACAGAAGGTCAGCAGTCACCACTGCAGTCTGTTGCACCTTAAGTGACTATAATTTAATATAAGCATGTGCTGCCTGGTGCTTCCAAATCACAGTGTGTCAGGAAACACACTGTAACAACATTGTTTTGATGATTTCTGCTCGTTATAAAACAAAAATACATCATTTCCTGTCGACTGGTGTCAGTATACTGTGCAGTATGGGTGGAAAGTACATTTATTCAACTGCTGAACTTTTACTTCACCCTGATATTGCCAGATAATGCTACTCACTACATCTACACTACATTTCTTAGTAAAATATTGTATTTCACGTTCTTCCTCAAGAAATTGTAAAGCAAATATATAAGCGCTGGCTTTAACTTCTAAGGGGCCCCTGGGGCAAAACTTTATTGGGGGCCCGCAAATACCCACTATGCATGGCAGCTTACTCAGGTTTGTTTACTGTGAAGGAAACTGTGAAGTAAACAAACCAACCAGTACTTAGAGCTCAAATAAATGCTAATGTTGCTATGTGTCTGCTGGATGTATAAATAGTCAATTGCTTGCTAACATGTTAGCCTCTACAGCTTTATAAGGTCATAATACACTCAGCTGGCAGTTTATTAGGTACACCTAAAATTATTTCAGTGTAATACAACAGCCCTGCAATCCTTCCTTCATTAAGACAATTGTATTTGTCAGTTGTTGTGCTGCTTTTGAATTAATTTCTAGTATTTATCTCTTAATCTTAATTCTTAATCTTAATCTCTAGTCTATTTTGTCTATCTTAACTCATACAAATACTTCCAAGACATCATAGATCCAAAGAGGCAACATCACTGGTAAAAACAGAGATTTGATAATTAAAGGTCGCTCCTCATCAAATAAAAGCGTGTTAGAGGTACTGGTTGATTCAAAGTCAACATTGTGCTGTGGAGGAAAATTAATCACATAGATCTATGTTAACAACATCAACTTTAAACCTCTTCCCAGAAGGGAATGTAATTGTTACCACGCCAAAGACCATTTTCCATGAACAGGCATTCAGTAATAAATTTGCTGCAGTAGTTAGTAAATTGATCCATGAATTTGCAATAGGGTGAAAACTTGGCAGCAATTTTGCTTTGTGAGAAAAGTGATATATACGGTCCCACCTCTGGAATTCAATACACACCAGCTCGGTAATTGTTGCTCAAGCAAATCCATACCTACACCACATGTGCTGCTGTCTGTATAAGATGGCATTACTGAGGTGGATAGGTAGAAAGTGAGTGATATTAACGAGATCATGTGCTGCATACTACTGAAGGCCTGCCGTGAAAAACCATGTAGTTGTGACCCAGTGAATATACACACTGGAAATGCATCCTGGCTGAGTTTGTTTAATCTGTCAGTCAGCAGACAGGATAATACCTCTAAATGCAAAAGCATTACATAACAGTTGGTGTTTCCCCTCCTATCGCTTCATTCAGTGAACAGAGCGAGCACTTTCTCCCCTAAAGTGTTCCCACATGTGAACATGTGGGTGGGCAACATTTGGTTTAGACTGGAATGAAACAAAGCAAATAGCACCACAAGGTGTGTGTGTGTGTGTGTGTGTGTGTGTGTGTGTGTGTGTGTGTGTGTGTGTGTGTGTGTGTGTGTGTGT
>JBBMJY010000018.1:2608693-2629295 GCA_037833715.1 Toxotes lorentzi | reverse complement strand
GTGTGTGTGTGTGTGTGTGTGTGTGTGTGTGTGTGTGTGTGTGTGTGTGTGTGTGTGTGTGTGTGTGTGTTTTGAGGATTTGACAGAGATGTAAGTAGACTGTGAAGTAAACTGTGAAGTGCTTGCTGTAGATGTAGATGTGGAAGAATTAACACCAGGGATGGATTTGTTGAATTTGCACTTCTGTCAGAAATACTGCTGTGATTAACCCCGTATCATGGCTGTGAGGTTTTAATTCACCCAGTTTTCATTGTAAATAAACCTGCTCCTCTCTCTGTGGCGTATTCAGATGCGTATGAAAGTAAATCATTGTCAAAATGTTAACACACAAATGTTCCCATGGAGATATGTGTTTGAATAAGCAAGAGTGGGTTGTGTGAAGACAGCTTTATGTGCAGTCTGAATGGTAAATGTGTGGGTTAGATGGTTTATCAGCACTCCTGTGCTGTTTCTGCTGATCACTTGGGTGTGAATGAATATTAACAGGCACACACACAAGCACACTGGTAATTCAGACATCACAGTAGCTTCCAGCTTTAATTCATCTGGTTGCTACCTTCACCCACTTATGAAATTCTCTCTGAGGACTAAACAAACCATTGCAGGCAGGGTTGGATTTGTTTTGCATTCCTCAAAATGGTGCATGGAGATCAGCTTTCAGAGTTATTACATGAGTGAGAACTCTGCACTAAACTTCACTTTATCATCCTTTCTGTGGTCACATTGCTAACATAATCTTTAGATTTACGTGGGTGGGATTGTTGGAGAGAGATGCTGTTCTGCTCCACCAAACCCCGTGGAAGATATCAGCACTCATCGACCACATCCTTTTCACAATCATGGACCCGCCCAGCTGAACAGAGATGAGCCTTGTGGTCTCATCCAGGCTAAAGGTCAAACCTTCAGCTGTTGCAGTCAAAATGAAACTATATCACTATAACTGATATCATCTGCCTATTGAGAGTTTAAATATAGGACCATAGAGATGTTTCAATAGTGTGTTCTTCGAAAGGGCTGATAGAATCTCTCCAGGTGTTTAGGCAGCACAAAGACCAGCACGTGCAGCACTACTACATAATGGTGTTTTTGTAACCTTGAAAGGCTTTTTGATATTTTGATGCCCTGTGCAACACACGTGGTCCAAAGGTGGACAGGTAAGACACAATGGGAGTTCCACGCAGATGAGATGACTCGACACAAGATGTTGGCAATCGATTTGAAAATTAAAAATTTTACATTTCGATGAGAACAGATTACATTTGTTTTCAATTTGGTTTGCAGAGGGGAAAGTACTTTTACTTAATAATTAAAAGTATTTTTTTTTGCCCCAACATTGTGACGTGCTATTTATATTGATTGCTGCAAAGTGAACATATGATGTGATCATTCAGTCACCTGCTGAGCTGAATCACACTGATACTGATTAATCTCATCTAAAGCCCCTGAAAACTTGAGACTGTCTCTTTAACATTAAATAATCATGACTAAAAACTCTGGATCCTATTTATTCAGTTATTAGTTATTCAGAACTAAACGCTCAAACTCAGCTAATCTGCTGCATAAGGACTGTGTGAGTGTAGTTTGATCTAGTTTGATTGACAGTGACCAAACAACCTACCAGCTGTCGTCAGATTCTGATTTAGCTCAGCCCTGATTGATGCACAGTATACAGAGTACATATCACCTTTTTCTAAATGAGCCCCACACACTTCAAAGCAGTGAGACAGTCACACAGTGAATAGAAATACAGAAATGTCTCAGGTGGAGTCGTGGAATATAAATCTGTTTGTCCATGTCCACGTTTGTTCATGTGGGACCCAATTACTCATAGTAAGACTGAGAAAATCTTCAAGTCTTCAAGGCCTTTAAAACATCACCTCACTTAATAAAACTGTCGACTTTGCTGTGTGATGAATCACCACCACCCATTTTCCCAGAAGCATCATGAACCTAATATTATATTTCATGATTTCTTCTTACACTAGCAGAATTGCTCTTTAGTTAAAGCGAGGCAGGACACCTCTACTATAACATTTTGCAGCAATCCCTGTTATTGTGTTCTTAAATATGGGACTTTAATCACATGATAACACTTGGTCAGATATGGGGGAAACAGCATATCTGTTCAAAGACGGTCCCTGGTGTTGGATGTGAATGTCCTCCTTGATCTGTCTCCAGCTGTCCACTGACCCCTGGTTGATCATGTGAGGCAGCGTCACTCCACAGATTTAGCACTGCAGTCCTGTAACATTGTCAGACTCATGATAGTTAAAGAAAAGAATCAAACAGGTATCATCTTTTTTTATTCCATGTTTTATTCTTCCTTGTCAATATCTGGCACCTGTATTACCCACAATGCAATCAGTCACTTACAGTTTGTTTGGAGATTAATGTATGTTAAAATCTGATTGAATGCTAGCAGCAGCTACCGTAGCCTTAAGCCTCAAGCAGTGATGAGGAGCAGGCTACAGAGGTCTGGTAAACTCATGTCTTTCTAACTACACTGTGGCGGTGGAGATGCTGTTGAAAACTTCCATGGAGAGCTTCCATTAAGAGTGATAAAGTTGTAATTTATCTTGCCCTCAGAGGTGCCACAAATAACAATGCCAGCTAACAGGAGGGCTGAGGAGCAATCACTCTCACACAGCCCTGATGAAAGGTCTGATCAGGCCAATGAGTGAAAACACCTGAGAGAGTGGACCATGGATGTGCAGGAGCTACACACACTCTGTACACATCAGACAGTCACACCGGACACAAACACAGCTCACTGTAAATGTTTTTGACACAATTTTTACATCCTACTTTGAATTTTCTGATAAGGCAGAAATATGATTGTAATAATTGTTTAAAATCTTAGAGGGGCGAGTCTAGCAAATAATCTCCATAAGCATCTCTGCATGATCATGTAAATGGGATTAGAACTGATGGAGTCTTATTAACAGCTTGAGCAAACTGTTGCTGTACTCAGTTTTGGCAGCAGTGGCTTTATTGTCACATGTAAACCAAGTCTTACTGAATACAACTCCATTAATTACTTCAATAAAAAAGCCTCCCCTGTATTGTACTGTTATAGACTCTCTACACTGACTGATACAGAGTAGATCATTGTGTTGCAAAAATTGTTTAAAATGAGGGAAATGTTTAATGTGACTGGTGGGGGAGGATAACAATCAATCAGCACATCCTCTGGTTTATATTTCACCTCACTCAGCACATTCTGCATGTCTGTGAACAAAAATGTGCAGGTGCACTTGAATCTGCCCTCGTGTGCACGATCACATGGTCTGTAGAGGTGTTTAGATTTAAAACAGAGCCTTAGATCTTTTTATAAGGACAAAAAGCCTGATAACCTGAGAAAATATTCTTCTGCACCCCTAACTGACACATCCCTCTGAATTCACACCCTGTCACTGATGACTGAGAAATCATGCACACAGCTTTCACATGAGTCCAACCAGTAACCCAAACCCTCCCGTCACAAACCAAATGTCCAAGTAAGCCAAGTCTGACATCATCTACCTCAGCTTGAACTCTTCAGAAAATCTCATCTTCTGCAGGGTCCAGTCTGTAAGAACAACAGGGTGTGTGTTTTCTTCTTTATGGTGCTGCCTCTCAGACATCTCCCTGTGCACAACCTCCTCCCGTCTCTTGGTAGAATTCTTTTAAATCCATCTCCCCTCTCTGTTCAACTAAGCATCTGTATTCCTCAAAAATATACTCTTTGTTTTGTATTGGACCACTTCACTCCTCACGACTGTGTAACGTGGCTGTCCCCGGGGACAAGTCACGGAGGGTAGGGACCTCAAGGCAATAGGCACTTTTTCCTTTTATTTTTCTTTTTTCCCCTCCTTGAATGACGCACTGGAAATAATGCTGGACACCAGAGCCCTGCGGTAGAAGGAGAAGGCGACTTTCTGCACCACTGGCAATATGCAAACCCTGGAAACAGTTACATCCATCCATCCCTAGGCTTGATGGAGAGCAGGGCCCAGAGGATGGGGCGGACTCAGTGTGATTTGCTCCTGGAAATATCCTCCTTACAACGAAGACAGCAGATGTCTCTCGGGGGCATTTGTGAAGGCAGGCCCCAAAAACAAGAGCATGTCACCACTGTACTGCCTGTACAGCATCTGTAGACTCAACTGAATGCTACAGTGTCAAAAAGGAAAATTGATAATTTTAGTAATACAAATGTGTTTGCTTCAGCTCCATGGAGGGTTTATACAGCACAATAAGCCGTGTTATGCACTGTGAGGGGTGATGCTTGTGTCGTGTTCTGAGGTGAATAACCTTACAGGAACAGAGCTGCGGGGTGTTACTCACACACCAGGCACACGCTGAAAACCTCACATCAGTGTTTTTCCTCCCTCTGCTCCCCATGTGAAAGTGTTGTAAGGCACACGGTTCATTCAGATTCCCTGTGGCAAAAGCTTTGAAAGTCGAGGAAGGCATTACAGCATGGGACTGCCAACAGATACATGGGCAACACAGGAGATTATGCTCCCCTCTTGTTCCCGCTTTTTGCTTTTAAGCCTTGGCTTCTTCATGCAGATTTGTACAAGACCTTTTTGTCTGGTTCCCTGTGGAAAGCCCCGCATTTTGAGGTGATCTTCAAATCTGGATGCCTGCCACACTTTTACATGCACACAAATGTGCAGATATGCACAGTAATCCCAGTCCAGTCATATCAGCGCATCCTGCTAATCGGCCATGTACTGCGATGCATGATAAGGGAATGCAGCAGTTTGATAAAGATGAGCCACAACAGAGTGAGGATCCACCGTCTCGGCACGAGCCCACCAGTGTCATAAATCAACAGCGACTGTTTACCAGCTACAGTCCGCTTTGCCTGATAAACATTTAAAGTTTTCCAACTGTGTATTTCATTTCACACAAACAATCATATCAAGCAAAACATCACTCAGCTCTTGCCAAGACCTCATATTCGAAGTTTGACTTGGGATTTACAAAGTAGTCACTGGTCAAAGTTGATACAGTGTCCCACTAAACAGCCGGACCCATTCTGTGAGGGTGATGTGTGCAGTATCAGTGGGACTGAAACCAAATCTTCATTTAGTGGAGCTAAAATTAAATTGCTGTTTTTTGTTTTTTTTGTTTTGTTTTGTTGTGTTTTGTTTTTTCAACCACCTTTAGCTGCAGTTGCAAGCCCTAAAAGAACATAGTGATGAACTGATGGATAATAAAATAGTTGAGAGGATCAGCAGATTCAAGTAATAATTCTCTGTGGCTTCCTCACTGTGAGAGATTTTTCACATTACACATAGTAATTTGATCCACTGTTAATATAAAAAATAAGATTAGTGCAGCTTTAACCTTCAGTACTATTAACAAAACACTGTGTGTCCTTGGGTTATAAGCTAGAGTTACCACTGCACTTGTCTTTGTGGCTTTCCCGCCCACTCAGAGGCTTTGAAGGTATCAGAGTATTTACGATGATCTCCAAAGACCTTTGCTTCTTCCTTGCAGTAACCGAAAACACATTCACTCACAAACACATGATTTTGCGACTGCAAAAAACGAATGACTTTTGTGTTTCCAGCTGAATTTTAATGCAAGCAGGCCAATTTCATGCAGGCCAAAGCAAAACATGTAATTTCCTCGTATGCCTCAAGACTCTTGGAAAGAACCTTTGTTAGTTTCTGAACTATTTATTTGGTGACGTCCATCTGATGCTGAGCCCCATCATTGAGAAAGTCAGGACAGGTCAGGGCGGGGATCTGTCCATCAACAAACTCAGTTGACAGTCTGCCGCTAGTCGTACAGCCTCTGTCCGTCTCCCTCTCCCTCCCCTGTCATTCGTTCATTTCACACACAGTCTCTGTTTTTCTTCTTCTGCAGATGTGGACGAGTGCGTGACCAACACCCACAGTTGTCGGCCCAGTGAGCGCTGTGTGAACACAGTGGGTTCATTTGTATGCGAGCTGCAGGTCACTTGTCCTGCAGGCTACCAGCTGAGGAACAGTGTGTGCGAGGGTGAGTTCATTGTTCCTGATGTGTTTCATTAAGACAATTTACCCAGCAGTCATTTCCAGAGCCACTTAAGTAGTCAGTGGAAATGTTGATGATGTCTTTCTAAGGTGCAGTACAGGATTTCTTTGTAGTGGTAAACAATAAGAAATGAGACATAAAGGACGGTAAAACGAAACCACCACACGACCTTATGGCCAGACAGGAACGTAATTACTGGACAGTTCTACAAAACCCTGGATTATATTTGGGATTTTTTTTTTCATATCAAATGCAAGTGTTTTCTACATTCAGTGACACAGGTGTGTGAATGTAAACAGTAAACTGTGAGGCTGATGTTTAAGAGGTAACATAACAAACAGTAATGCTGAATTGCATAAATGCGTGAGAATCCCTTGTGCGTTGGGAGGCAGCTTGAATCCACTGTGTGTAACAAAAACTACTGTACAGTCAGGAAATTAATGAATGTAAATGCTGACCATAGGTAATATCAAAATCCAGGTCTGATTAAATGAAAATCCAAAGGATTATACCTTTATGGTTAGATTTAATACTTGATTGAGGTTAGGAAATCACGGTTATGGTTAAAAAAAACCCCACTGTTGCATGAAAGTCAAACTCTCCACATGCCAATCTACCACGCCCGACCTCCACACTCGTACTTTCCCTTTTCCTACATATTGGGCACACTGCTTTCTTTATTGGCACTGGAGGTTGGAACAGAACTTAAATCTTGAGCTACAGATTTGTCTAATATTTATGTAATGTCTGGCAATACTGAGGTGCAATACATCCAGCTGAAACCCATTATAGTCATTCATATATAGTTGTAGTTGTAGCCTTCAAGTTGTGAGATTCTGGACACGCACACTTTGTCACACAACTTGGCACTTCATTTCGTCTGAAGCTCGTGTTAGTGTTGGGGTGTGATACTCAGTGTTTCCAGTTTATCAGCAATCTAGCAACTAACAGCACACAAGTCCGACACCTCTGGCTCTGACTGAGGCGCTCTGTAACAGATGCTCACGCATGCACTCTCAGGCTATTTTGGTCCGAAAGTTTGTCATCACATCCCCTCTGTTGCTCTTTCTAATTGCATCGCTGCAAACCCAAAATAATTTGTCCTTAAAGGACACCTTTATCCCTGAGTACAGCACTGCAGTGTAGTACAGCATGAATAGCTGTGGAAGCTACTGTCCTGACCTTATTCATAGCAGACAACTGTTTTCAAAGAGGCTCTTAAACAGAAACAACAAATATCCTGACAGCTCAGTTTGTCTTCTGATGGATGCAATCAACATTATCTACACAAATCCTTAAAGGTATGTGTAGAAATGGGCCGTTATGAAGATGATGTCCAGTCATTTTCTTTCAGAGATTCCTGCCACACTGTGTCAACTGTGTGTCTGCAGTCATGACTGAAACTCAGCTCAGTTAGCAAAGCTTCATTAGGATTTATGCTCGTGTTTTTTTGGCTGCAGTAGTGATGTTTGTGCTTCAGCAGATGTCCAGGTTCAATATCTAAACATCTAAACATGATAATCACCCAGAGAGGCAGCATCATGCGGGCAGTAAAGTATTTTGAAGCTCTGTGACTTCTGTATCATCAGCACTTGGCACCAGGGAGGACTAATCAATGTAGCTGGATAATGAAGGTAATATTTAGTCGACCATCCAACAGGGGAAAAACTAATTAGCTGCATGAAAGAAAAGAGAGATCTCTGCTATGATGAGGGATATCTATCCCTCTGATGATGGTTGGTGGAGAAAAAGCCAAATTAAGACCTTGTGTACCTCAGGATGAATCTCAGAGGACCAAATATCACGGGCTCACGGCACAAAAGCAAAAATCTTCCATTTACACTCCAGCCGCTGCTCGTGAGATTCAATAACTGTCATTTAAGAAGTTTGGTTCAACCTCTGTTAATTGCAGAGTTGGAACAAGGGATATTTTTTTTGGGAAGGGAATTTTTCCTGGAGTTAAACACTGACAAGAGTGAAAGTTTGAATTTCAGGGATGCTGCGTATGTTTCTTCTGTGCTTGTGCCACAGTGCCACCTACTGTACTGTTAACAAGTCAGGAGCTGAGACTGAACTGAGAGAGCTGACAGCAGATGTAAACCTTTTACGTTTGAACAGAGAGTGGATTATTTTGGTTTATGGTGATGACTCATTACCTTTATGTTTGTCTGTTCTTTCTTTAGACATCGATGAATGTGTCCTGCGAACCCATAACTGTGGTGTGGGCTTTGTGTGTGAGAACACAGTAGGCTCATTCCTGTGTAATCCCAAACATAAGTGCATCAGCGGCTTCACACAGGACTCTCATGGCAACTGTATTGGTAAGAGACGGTCAGGGCTGCTCTCTGCTGACTAATGGGAACTCATAACACATGATCATTGAATAGCTAATAGAGAGCGGGGTACAATGTTTGTCCTCGGAGCAGATTCAGTGCTCCTTGTCCTGCTGTCTCATCAAGGCTGGATTGACCTGGTAGGAGGACTCCAGGACAAAAAGGAGCTGCTGGACCTCTGTTAATGTCCCCGTTCCTCACACTTTCTTTAATTTGTGTACAGTTTTCAAAACTGAAATGTTCTGTCTGGGTGAACACTGTGTTTCATGTCTGAGCCACCATCACTGATGGGCGTAGGTGGGTGTAGTCAGGAGTACTGGAGCACACCTGTACAACACAGCAGCACGGTGAGATCGGAGGGGTGTGTCTGTCCAACTGATGAATAAATGCTGCCACTATTTTCTCAAGGATTTTACACTTTTTGTTTCAGTCAGTGTGTTATTTTCCCTACTACTATTAGATTATTAATTTTCGGTTGGCACAGGAGCTTGTGATTGCCACATTTTTTGTCAGTAACTAATATGTTTTCTCTGAGTTTAACAGGATTTTGTTGATCAAGTTACCTTCACACATTCTGCCAAAATCTATATATTTTGGGGCAAGAGGTAAAGAAAAATGTTAAAAATGACACATCGTGGTGTTATTGAGGATCATATGATTGTATGATTCTCCACTGGCTGCCTGGTAACCTCATGGTGACCAGACTCCAGGAAGCTTGGAAGAAACAGTATAACATGACCTTCAATAAAACCACAGCTACTTTGGTTTTTGTACAGATTAAACAAATGACAGCTCACTTTTCCTTAAATGACTTACAATTTGTTAACCAGTGTGTAGGGAAACATTATCATCTTGGAGTGGGGAAATATCGTGAAGTAGCCATAATGTTCACCTCTGGGTGCTCCTGATATCATAAAAGTGTCTCATATACATCAGCTGATTTACAGCAGCACAGAGCAGAGTAATCATCGGTTTAATGACTCCCAGCAGATGATTGCACGTACATATCTGAAGTGTCACTGAGGGTGGAAGGCCTCCTTTGGCTTTCTATAAATGTAATCTCGTGTAATGTGGAAATTTTCTGTATCTTCTCTGTTTTTGTGATTTTCCAGATTAACCCCTCCTGCTACAATTATGCAAAATCTGTGACTTATGCACCTGCTGTTTAAGCACTGTTTGACATTTCTGTGACTTTGTTCCCTCAAAGTACTTTATCTGTTCACATAGTGATTATTAGTGCTGCTTAAAAGCCCACAGACACCACAGTTCTGTGGCAGTTCAGCTTGGCTGACTATGTGATGCTTATTTAGTTAATTCAAAGTCCAGATCGTTTTTTTTATGATCCACATGAATACATGAACATATACTGATTCTGCAGTTCATACCTTCGACACTCCTCAATGGGTTTTGGAACCATTACATGCAAAGAAGTTATGATTACCACCCAGAAAGTTAACAAGTAAATACACAACTCCATTATTGTTCTGTTGAAATTACCGTGAGGAAATGGATATAGGTAGAGCTGTCAATCAGGATTAAACCTCCTAACAATCACTCTCCTGTGGAACTCTCATTTTTCAGCTGTCTTGAGGCTTGATTCTCTCTCTCTGTCTGTTTCTGAAGACATAAATGAGTGCAGCAGCCTGAGTGAGCCGTGCAGCTCAGGCTTTAACTGTATCAACACAGTGGGCTCCTACACGTGCCAGCAGAAGATCATCATGTGCAGCCATGGATACCACGGCAGCCCTGACGGAGCCAAGTGTGTCGGTGAGATTCAGCTCTTAAACACAACGGCAGGGAAAAAAGGCAACTGTGGAAAAATGTGAATGCAGTGATATCATCCTGGTGCTAGCTGTGCTCAGGACGCATAATTACACACATGAGAGAAGAATGAGCCCAAATACCAGCCAGTTCAGGTGTATGAAATGAAATAAATGAAAAAGATATAAAGGAACAACTCAGCCAATCATTATGATTTCTTCACATTAACAAGTGTATTTGTGGTTATTTTTCATTTCTATTTTATTCCAGCAGTTTTTATTTCATAATGTCCTTTCCAAAGTATGTCTCTATTCCACAAATGCACCTTTGCCACTTTACTTGGTTGTTGCTTCCATCTGAATGAGCAGACAGGAGAAGCAAGGTAGTTCAGAAGGAAAAAGTGATTTTAAATCATAAAAGCAGCAGTGAAAACATAAGATTTTTAGAAGTTTGTAATCTGTGTTAAATGTTAAATAAAAAAGACATTATTAGATAAGTAATCATATGAATAAACTGTGTAAAATACGGCAAGTTCACTTTTATTTCTCTGAGGAGTTTAAAGAGAACAATTTTAGGCCAAGTGATATTTATGACCCTGGGTGAATGGTTTTGTGTGTGAGTGGGTGTTTGTGCTGTGTCTGGCGGTGCGAGTAGAAGTGGCTGTGTTTAGGATAAACCCAGATAGGTGCAGAGTGGGTCATTGCTAAGGTGCTTTATCTTTCTCTCTGCCTGTCTAGACATTGATGAGTGTCAGATGGGGACGCACCGCTGTGGAGTGGGCCAAATCTGTCACAACCTCCCTGGCAGCTACCGCTGTGACTGTCAGACAGGCTACCAGTATGATGCCCTCCGCAAAGTCTGCACTGGTACGTATCACGATGTCAGGCCTGTGAGATGATGACAAGCAGATTGGAGGTTTAGTCGTCCAAACAGTTTTTGAAGCCAGAGATGCTCTCGAGGCAGAGACTATCAGTTAAACTTCAGCACACAGATTAGAGGGATGTCAGATTTGACTAAATGAAACATAGCAGTTATAGATACTACTATTTAATAAGTTAAAATCAATGTAAAACATGAGTATAATAGATCCTATGCCCTTACATTCAAAGTGTTGGACACAGGTGTCACTCTCATTCATTTGCTTCTTTCAGTATTGTGTGAACACAATAAGTCATTTGAGAACTTGGAAGCACATCGTTTCTGTGAGTCTGTTATTAGTAGTTATTATAGTCAAGGTTCATGTACTAGCTTTTCTGAAACGTTTGATCATGTCTCTGCAGCCTTTATCTGCAGCTTGAACCTGCTCAGATCTCATTATATGACCTAAGTACAGACCTTCTGTCACATAACAAGTAACAGGCCAGCTGAGAAAGCTCCTTTCACTCAGAAGGCTGTGGGATATGACCGTTTACTCCAAAAAACACAGTGAAGAAAACCTGGAGTTTAGAATAGAAGAGTGAATATTGGAGTCAGGTGGACAAAAAACATGAGTCTAAATGATTGATGATGTCGCTCCAAGTATGATGGGTGTGTAAATAGTAAGCTGGTGATGATATGTCATTGTTGTTTTTGACAACTTGTTTGCCTGCCTCCAAGTGGCAAGACAATCACTTATCGTTCATTAAAAGAATATAGATACATACAGCACCCATACTCACCTATAACTGAGCTCACTAGTTCACCTTCATATTTGTAGGTGAGCTCACCTCACTTTTTAAGACTTGTTATGTCATATTCATGAATAACTTTGCTATTCAATTTTACAATTTATTTGGCTGTTTATAGATATGGGGGGGGGGGGTGTAATTTCCATCAGTATTGCTTTATTTTTCAATCAGAATAATTCCTTCAGAATAATTTGAGAGATGCTATAATCACATACAGATTCCACACAAAGCCGCTTTGAGAAACTATCTATATATGACAAAGAGAATGAACAAAGAAATATTATTAGGCTGGAGAAGACTGGCAGACACATTGAAATGATAGAAAACGGACTAATCCTGGATGAGCTGTCTGTTCTTTACGACTCCACAGGTCCTGATACATGTTAGCTTCTACCTGACTTTTTCTCTTGTTCTGTCTCCTTATTGAGCAAAGATTATAACCATGTCTTAGTAACATCTATCGTTCCTAAAAAAGTGTGGACCTGTTTATTAAAAACATGACATAGAATTTGGAGAGTGTCTTTTTCACTGAATATAGTCTGATGGTATTTCTTATAGCAATCATTGGGCAAGTTAAACTAAGTTAGTGACCAGTATGTGGAGGAGGAAGAGAAGTTCTGAGGTTGAACAGAATGATGGAGAGATTTACTAGGTCAACATGTTATTGACATTATTTTATTATTAACAAGTTATTTTTGTTCCATAATCACATTAATCTGGTCATTTTAATGAGGTAGTGGATAGTTTGCATCAAAACTGGTGAAGAAGAAACATCCATTTTAAGGTAAGGTGTCAGAGGTGGAAAGGAGGCTTTACATGAAAAATGCATCACATTTTTGTAATATTTCTAAGGTTGCAACTAACAGTTATATTGATTATCGATTGATCTGCAGATTATTTTCACAATAAACTATTGTTTAGTCTGTGAAATATTAAAAAAGAGGGAGGAATGGCATTCACACTTTCTTAGAAGCCTACAACCACATCTCAAAGGTGTTCTACTGGATTCAGGTCTGGAGACTGGGGAGGCCACTGAAGTTCACTGAACTCTCTGTCATGTTCATGAAACCAGTTTGAGACTTGGAGCATTATCCTGCTGGAAGGAGCCATTAGAAGATGGTGAACAGACTGTGACATTCAGACCATGACTGATTGGTATTAAGGCCCAAAGTGTGAAAACATTCTCCACACCATCACACCACCACCAGCCTGAACTATTGACACAGGGCAGGTTGGGTCCATGGATTCATGCTATAGATGCTAAATTCTGACCCTCAGCAGAAATCCAGATTCATCAGACCTGACTACATTTTTCCAGTCTTCACTGCAGCCTCAGATTTCTGTTCTTGGCTGACAGGAGTGGAACCTGATGTGGTCTCTGTAGTTGTGGCCCATCTGCCTGAGGGTTTTCAGTAAAAACTCTAGAGACTGCAGTGTGTGAAAATGCCAGATCATCAGCATTTCAGAAATCAGTCCAGCACATCTGGCACCAACAATCAGTCCACATTCAAACCCCTTTTTTTTTCCTCATTCTGATGTTTGACTTGAGCATTAACTGAAGCTCCTGACCTGTATCTGCAGGATTTTTTGTATTGTGGTGCTAACACATGATTGGCTGGTTGGAGAATTGCATGAAAAAGCAGGTGTACCGGTGTTCCTAATACAGAGCTTGGTGTTCCTAATTAAGTGCTTGGTGAGTGTAGATGTATGTAGGAATATGAAAAATTGGCTAACATGGTGAAAAGTCACTACACTTGTGTGTGTGTCTGGATGAGAACTGGTGTTGAGCCTTGAAGTATCTGCCTGCTGTGTAATGGCTCTTGCTCCTGCACTGACAGATGTAAATGAGTGCTGGCGCTATCCTGGCAGGCTGTGTGCTCAGACCTGTGAAAACACCCCAGGCTCCTACCATTGCTCATGCACAGCCGGCTTCGCCCTGGCATTTGATGGGAAGAACTGTGAAGGTAAGCTAGTTTTGTTTTTTGTTTTTTTTTGTTCTTTTTTTGTTGAGAATTTAAATGCTACCTTGTTTAGATGGACTGTTTTATTTTCCTTTAACTTAGGCGTAGAGTTAGGTCTCTGAGGAGAGCCTTGGCATCAAAAGCCAAATGCAGGCTTTGCACAGACTTTGTAGATTACATATAAATTGACAGAAGACTGTTTATGAGCCCTTTGTTATCAGTGAAAGCTGTTTTCTGGTGGAATTGAATTTAGTCCTCGTCTCTGGGATGCTGAGGCGCCTGACGGTACTTAATGGTTTCCAGGTTCAGGTGCCATCACTCATCAGTGTGTTGAAGACACGCTTGTGCTTCAAAGAGCAAAGTCAACCAGGAGCGTGATTTGCATTGCGTTCAGCTTGTCATAGCTATTACTGAGGGAACTTAATCAACTTGTGAAATTTTCTGTTCACCATCCAAAGGTGAAGCTTTGCATTTATCTGGGTTTATTACAAAAGCTTGTCTGAGCAACATGATTAGGCTTTGATTAGCTTTTCAAATTAATTCGTTCCAGACACTTGAAGACTGTCGTTCTCACGGAAGCAGTTTAATAACAAATGATATTAGAAACCATCACTGCACCATCAACATGACTGAAGAGCCAGCATTTCCCCAGAATTCACCTTCAAACAGGAACCTTTTTCTCTTTTATTATATAAAAGGATTATATATTATTATTCCACTTAAAGACCAAAACCATAAAACCACATAGGTCTATCCAAAACCTGATCTGTCTGAGTCCTCTGTGCCACACAGCTCCACTGTCGTCCAAAACTTTATTAAATACTGGGAAATACTCTAGAACTAGAACAACAAATGTGTGTTAATCCAGCTAAAGAATAGTTAAATGCACCGTTTGGTCCTGTTTGAGAAACGTTTGCTAAAAACTACAGTGACCAGTTGATTTTAGGAAATGGCTAAATTTAAAAAGAGAAAAAAAAAATGAAGCTATATATTATTAATTTTTGAATCTTCTGTAGGAACCAATGGACTTGTGATTGAGAGCCACAGACAGGATAGGGATGTCAGAAAATACTGAGAGAGGCTAATGCAGTTTTGTCTTCTTGTAGTATTTGTTGGCTGAAAACTCCAGTCTTATCCTTTGAAATAACAGAATTCTAATCACATCTTTTCTTTTCTGTGCTTAGATATAAATGAATGTGACAAAAATCCCTGCAGCCAGGAGTGCGCCAACATCTATGGCTCATATCAATGCTACTGTCGCCAAGGATACTACCTTAAGGAGGACGGACACACCTGTGAAGGTATTTTGCTGCCAAGGTTATTAGGCAGACTGGTAGGGTTGGTCTAGACAAAAACAAATCTAATAGTAGAGTGAATTTTGCCCTTATATTAGCCAGTTAGACACTATATGTACAGTATTTTGCTTCGGGTCCACTGGATGTATAAATACATGATTGATAACTAACATGTTAGTCCATGTTAAACACATTAGAAAACAATGTCACACGCATACTCAGTGGCCATTTTATTAGCTACACATGTTAAATATAATATAATGCAATCCAATACAATAGCTCAGCCATAAATTCTACTGTAATATTGCTCAGTTTTGATTGACACCTCAGAGAGACTGATTTAAGTATGTTTATTATTGAGGTTGTAGTTTGCAGTAGTGTTGTACTGAACTGTATTGAGAGGTGTTTCAGTCTTGTGTTGCCCAAACACAAATATGATTCAACATATAGTGGCATGTGGCATGGCTGTTGTGTTGGATATCGTTAGATTGTGTAGGTGTACCTGAGAAAGTGGCCATGTTGTGTATGTGTTTTTCACTTGCTATGAAGTTGCTGTGACGTTGCATTGTTGTCAAAACAGCAACAATGCAACTTACAATCCAAAAAAAAAAACGCTGCATCATGCGGCGAAACAGGTAAACCTGGCCAGTGTCACGTCATCATCGGAGCTCTGCATCAGCCAATAACGCACATGCACATGCAGACCTGTTCCTACAGCTGGACTTCCCAGATCGCATTTCATCATCTCACCAGTTCATGAAACAACACAGCCCCACCAGTGCAGATCCCTGCATTGTTTTAACGCAGGGAAAACATCTGTGTAAAAGAGACCTAACTCAGGGTTCATTTCACTCAGTACTCCTTCCTCAGCAGGAAGGGGCTGCACCCTCAGCTTGCCATAATTTTAAAGATACAAGGCATGTTGCAGAAAACTGTCTGATCGCATCTATAACTGTCTACATTTCAGGTCTTCAGAAAGCAGCACAGAGAGTATAAAGTGTAGATGTGGTCATTACATACACACATGCACAGTGCACCAGAGCTGACAGCAGTACATACACTAATAGAACAGCTAAGGAGCGCTCTCCTTCTTCAGCACAAGACACACACGGGCAGAGAGGGGAAGAGAACATGGGAAACAGACACGTTTTCTCACTGGACAGACTGGGTGAACGCACTGGCATTGTAGAAGAACCCCTAAAACAAATCAGATGAAGAGCAAATGATCCAAATAATGATTCATTTCTGTAATCAATGCAGAGACCAGATTGAAAGCTGCATGACTCCTGTCATTAGTAACAGATCTCATTTCATCAGGTGCCAGGGCCTTGAGGTAGCTTGTGTTGCTAATTACCATCCACAGCCACACAAAGAGGAAGTGCTACTACTTTATTTGCCTTTGATTCCACACAGGGCTCTAATCTGACTGATGAGTGTGTGTGTTCTTTAACAGATATTGATGAGTGCTCTCAGAGCATCGGGAACCTGTGCTCCTTCCAGTGTGTTAATGTTGCAGGCAGCTATCAGTGTACCTGTCCTCCTCATGGATACAGCATGTCGGCCAATGGACGCACGTGCAGAGGTGAAGCCTCAGTGAACATACAGTATGAGTTTTATTAACTGCATTTCAAACAGAATCGAGAGAAAATCTGTGAAAAAAGTGTTTTTGTTTCCATCTGCAGGCAGACTGAAGTGTTAAGAACAACTTAAGTGAATTAAAAGTGAAATGTGAACTTGACGTCAGTGTGTATAGTGCAGAGTTGAGTTCATCTGTGAATTCACTCATGATACCAGTTACTCTGCAATATGTCATAACTCATTTATTTGATGTCCCCTCCTTATTGGAAGCTTTCTAACTTCTTCTAAAGGGAATAAAAACGAAATGGAAAAGAACCTTTGTTAAAAGTGGAGAAAGTGGCTGCTGTTATTGTGCCTGGCAGAGAGACGCTGACAGTCTTCAGCCTCTTTTATGTTTTTTGTGTGTGTAAAAATAATTAATAAATAAGGTTAATGCCTGTTTAAAAGAACAAAGAGCGCTAATGAAAGAAACAGCACCACATATTCCTAAAATGTGAAAATCTGCATTTTGAGCGTTGTCACATAACATTCACAGCTTTTACTGTGCAGGCAGGCTGTGAAAATGCTGAGGCAGTAGTAAGGACTAAAGTTTTAATGAGCATATCTTTTTTTTTCTTTTTCTTTTTTTGTTAGTTAAAATTCAATTATCTAAATTTTTACTCGACTCATTTTCAAGAACAACTTTGACAAAACAGTTCCAACCCAAGGTCCACTCACTGGGTTTTGACATTCACACGGCCTTCATGGCGAGATTTGTTGCTGCGTTGGCTAATTTGTCGCAGAGATGGATCTGTTGATGTTCAGGCAAATAGGTTCTATTATTTCATCCATACCAGTTAACTCAGAGTCTTTATTAGGAATAGTTTGACTTTTTTAGAAATACCGTGGTTACACACAGTTACAAGTACAGTTTCACTGTGAACGTAAAATGAGTAAAATGATTGATAGCCAGGAGGAGATTAGCTTATCTTTGCACAAGCAGTGTAAGGGGAGGGAAGGCTTGCCTGACTTATACCCAAGTTAAAGAAATCCACTTACCAGCACCAGTGTGTGTTCTTGTTGCCTGTGTCGTTGCTCTGTGCTGGTTCAAAACTCGGATCCAAAACTTTTCCTGTGGGGTCAAATAAAGTGTTTCTGTCTTTATCTTAACTTAGACCCAAACTGAGAAACCAAAACAGCACCAGTTCAGTTATCCCTTTTCTCTTTCCTCTTTTCCAGATATTGACGAGTGCACAACTGGCACCCACAACTGTTCATATGGACACACCTGCTACAACCTACAGGGTGGATTCAGATGTCTGTTCTATGACTGCCCTCAAAATTACAAGAAGGTTTCAGACTCGTGAGTCACATTTATCTCTCAGCATCTTTAAAATGTTAAATGTTTTAATGTTGCCTGTTTAGTGTCTGACATTGTTTTTCACTGCAGCAACAGGTCAGACCTCTTCAACATAAAATCAAATCAAACATGGTCATAAGCAGTGCAATTGGGTCATTTTTGCAGTACCTATATATTATGTATTACACCTTTAAGCATCTACCTGTATATATGCAGTTTTTATATGGTTTCCCTCTACCTCCTCTCAGCCTGTTCTCCTCTAATGAGAAATTCTGTACATCCATGTCCTTACAGTGCAGCATACTGCACAGAAGGGCCTTGTTAGCTGTGAACCTGTGGCAGCTGCAGAGGCTGGCTGGTACATGAACATGACTTCCATCGAGTGGTACGATGAATCAGATGGCTTTGATCAGCCCGGTGCTTCCCGGGGCAGTCTCTGCAGCTCTCCCCGCTCTGCGCTCCAGTGGACAGAAACAGCACACACACACACCCTCCAGTCAGTCCACAAGCGGTGTTTTATCAGTGTTATCGAGAGACGTGGCCTGGCCCAGCGTGGAGAGACATCTTTCATTCATGAGTAGACTTGGCAGGCTTGGAGACAGACGGCTGAGATTAGAACGTCTCCTGGTCTGCCCTTAGTGCTACCCTGTGAGTCATTGGAGCAGCCTCCAAGACACTCTTGTTTTGGCACAAGTTGAGCAAATTTTATGGTACACTACATCCACCTTTATTCCAGGCTGTAAATTCTGATGTGTGATGGATCGGCGGCCGCAGAGCACTGTAGTACAGACTGGAAAAGCCCTGCAAGCTGCCACCGGAGGATGCCCACTTTCTGCATTGGCACTGGATTTGCTGTGCTGGTCTTAGCTCATTTCACTTTTCTCTGAATCACCACAGCAGGCGACAGTGATAGGGACTAGCAGTGTTAGTCACAGAGCCACAGACACACAGACACAAACAACAAGACAGTGGGGGTTTGTTTACACACAGAGGCAACAGACATGAAACTGAAACTTCACTTTATTAGTTGTGCAAATGAATTCCTTGCAGTGAAGTGAAGTGAACTGCACTGCAGACTGAGCCTCTGACAGCCAGATGTTTTATGTTGTAATTAATGACACCGTAAGATAATGAGGGGAGTTGTTCATTATGCTGTATTATGTAACGGGAGATGTTTCTTGATGTACCAGCACAGGGACATCATGAGGAAGAAAACACACCACAACCCCACGCCACACACTTTCACTGGAAACAAAAACAGTTGGTAGCAGGACACAACCGGGAGCAAGATGCTCAATATATTTGTTTTTACCAGTAAAATGCACTTACAAAGTTTTAATGTTCCAGCATAAAATCTGTCAGTACACTAAAAATACAGAGGTTCTAAATATCGTCTCGCTCATCGACCCCTCTCTCAGGCGCTGTGAACGGATCAGCTGTCCCAGCAACTCCGTGGACTGTCAGAACTCTCCTGTGCGGATCACGTACTACCAGCTCAGCTTCCAGACCAACATCATTGTCCCGGCCCAGATCTTCCGAATCGGACCTTCCCCCGCCTACTCCGGCGACCACATCGTCATCAGCATCACCAAAGGCAACGAGGAGGGCTACTTCAGCACCAGGAAGCTGAACAGCTTCATGGGCGCCGTCTACCTGCAGAGACAAGTCCGCGAGCCCAAAGACTTCCTAATAGACGTGGAGATGAAGCTGCTGAGGCAGGGGACGTTCACCTCGTTCCTCGCCAGGATCTATGTCTTCATCACAACCAGCACTCTGTAACACCAAACTGACTGAGAAAGAGACTATTTCGTATGGTGCTAATTTTTTTATATGTGCCTCCTCACATTCAAACATATTCAACACACATTTTCTGCTTCTTTCTCTGCACTTTCTTTGACAGTTATATTTCCTGAGAAACTTTCCATTTGTATTTACCAAAGTATTTTTCAGCTTGACTCTTGCTGATACAATTTAGCTTTTATGTACCACTGTTGTTAGCGTCTGCTTGAGCTGTTTGTGGCAGGGTGCTGCACAGGTCACTGCACAAGTCTGGGGTGGTGGTTTGTGATCTACTCTCCTCTCTTTAAAACTCCTGCTCTTTGGCCTCCCTGTGTAAATGTTCATTTTCATGAGAACTACTCCTGAAAGTCTGATGATACTAGTAAACCTGTGCAGCACTACAAGTTAAGGGCACTTGTCACTGTGTAGGCCTGAAACTGACAAAATGTACGAAAAGTTTATCAGATGACTCAAAACTATAACTGAATTGCTTTGGTAAATTATGTTGTTAGTTACATAATGAGAATGGCGTGTAGGAAGAAACAGAGTTTTGTTTTTCCTTTAACCTTTAAACAGTTGGTTAAAAAAAAACATTGAAACAAAAAATCTTTTCATTTTTTAACTAAGTTAAAACAATTCTTTCTTTAAATTAATAAATTAAAAACTTTTTTTTTTCATTTTCTTTATTTTATTTTAATGTTTCTTCTTATTGATTGTTTTTTAGTTTTAGTTTGGTTTTTATTTTGTACTTTGTACTTTCTTTTTTTTGGTTCCAGGCAGAAATGTAACTGACTTTTATCTGCTTTTGTGTGTGTGTGTGTGTGTGTGTGTGTGTGTGTGTGTGTGTGTGTGTGTGTGTGTGTGTGTGTGTGTGTGT
>JBBMJY010000018.1:2562916-2608593 GCA_037833715.1 Toxotes lorentzi | reverse complement strand
GTGTGTGTGTGTGTGTGTGTGTGTGTGTGTGTGTGTGTGTGTGTGTGTGTGTGTGTGTGTGTGTGTGTGTGCATGCTAAATGCAAGAGTAAAGTAAATTTAAGTAAATCTATTTTAAATTAAATGAATACAATTTTTATTTGTTTCACCAAATGATCAGAGATCAAAGGATCATTATAAATCTTTTTATGTCTCTCTACATTGCACTTTAATTATTTAACTAACAGTATTAATTATTGATATATTCAGTAAAACTTTTTATTTACTTTGTCAGTTTTGGGCCTCAGCAGTCACCATCCAGTTTTAACCTGGTTCAAAAAAAGTAGCAGATCCTTCATGTAGTCCATTCTGTTCAGCATTTGATGTATATTATTTTCTTTTTTTTAAGATGTGACCTGATGAAATGTAAGTGTTGAAAATTCAGTGCACATCACACTAGAAAACATTCATGTATGGTAAATTTCAGCACTGAGAATATTAATGTAGCGTTACTGATCATTTTATTGTTACATGTTATATTCTTTCCTTTATTATTAGAAATATCTTTCTATGTTACTGTGTTGTAATTATCTCAGGGTGAAAATCATGCAATCTTGTATACACCAGACAAATTTCCAGTGTAGTGTGCAGGAATAAACCAGCCTGCTGTTATAACTCCAGATTGGCCTCACACAGTATGTGCAGTTTCAGCTGTCACATGACATTAACATCTATAAACCAGTCAATAAATGATGATCAAACTGTTGTCATTTGCTCAATAAAAGCACAGATGAAAATCCAGCAGAGTGTCAGAGTCAGTTTTTCCTTATAAGTGTTGTACAGTGGTGTTCTGTTGTTATTATTCCTGCTCTGAGTGAACAGTGAGCCAACATCCCCCTCTGCTGGTCAAAGTGTCAGCAGACCTGGACCTCTCTACCTGATAAACCACCATATTAAAGCCACTGAATACTCATTCATTTATATCTCTGTGTAGCAACATTGTAATTTTGATGTTATTTTGAAAATAAACTGCTTCACTGTAAGTCTGAGCCCTTCTTATCTTAACAGTTTTTACCCTGTTTTTATCTCTATTCCACTGCTGCACAAGGAACATTTAGTGTGCGTTACACCCTCCAACATTCCCACCCGGAAAGTGTGTGTGCTTTACTACCTCAGCCATTAATACATCCCAACAGATAGCCTTTCAAATGGAAAGTAGGCAGGGTGAATCACTCCCAGGTCACCGTATAAATAAACACCACAGCCTGATTTTAGAGCATGTGATCAACACTGGTCTTTTTGGGCTGAAGTTATTGGGTGACAGATTAAAGGATGAACCAACTTAAAGTGTCTTAATAAAATACTGTCTCACCACGAGCTTCCAGGACAGATTCAGTGCTCCTTTGTATAGATTCTTCTGCCTTTATTCCAAAAGATATTCTCCCCTTTGATGCAGGTGGTGGAAAGCACTGTCTAACATGTCGCTCCAAAATCTCTGATTGGTGTTCAGTTACATTTGGCAACTGTAGAGACCATAGCACACGATTCACATCATTTTCATAGTCATCACACCATTTCATGAGCCCACCTGGCCTCTGGTTGTCATGTTCTTCCTCTCATTTGTAGGTATTCAGTATCAGCCGCACCGGACCGGACCTGTATCTGTGATGAGATGGAAAAGCCCTTGAAAGACTTAGACTTTAATTCCAACGGCAGAAAAGAAAAAAAAGATAAACATTAGAAAAACAATAGGGCCTTCGCACCACTCGGTGCTCGGGCCCTAAAAAAGCACTTAATAAAAAAAAGATTCCAAAAAAAAAAAATTTGAAAATTAGAAAAAAAAATTAAGTTTTCATTTCTGTGCTCAGATAAGAGCTAGCATATCTGAACAATATTCATTAGCTATTACCTGATTTTTTTTCTCAAAAGATTAAAAAAGAAAAAAAGAAAAATATGGAACCTGCAAAGGTACACAAGCATTGTGACAGGTATTTATCCCAGGAATCAGTGGTCCACATGTCCCACCGTGTGACTGGATGATAAAATGTTTGTTCAGGAAACCGCTCAGCCAGTCCAGTGGTGACACTGGTCTGCACTGGGCGGCCTCTTCCTTCTCTGCTGAAGCCCAAACACATCCGGCTATTGAAGAGGCATCCCACACATGTAGGGGTGTGAACCCTGATTATGTGTCTCAGCTTCAAAGGGTTATCAGGACAACTAAATATATGTGATGAGGTCCCACCTTGTAACTGTAACATGAGAACAAGCAGACCTCCACTAGCATTACTCTGCTGATGCCTTCAACATGCCAACAGGTTCACTACACCACATCAACAAACAGCTGCAGCCTCAGGTTATTTTATACAGTAGGTTGACTTGACTACGGTTCAGGGAAGGTTTCTATCTGCTAATGGTGGTAGTGGTAGGAAAGCAGCGGAAGGGGAAGACAAGAGGCTGGAGGAGAGGGAGGAGAAAGACAAGAAAAAACAGAAAGAGAGAAAAGGTGAGGGAAGCAGCCCTCCCCCTGCCCCATCCCCTCTTAACCCCGATCCCCTCACCCGGTTTACTGTGGCTACCCCACACTCCACCAAAAAAGTTTAATCTCATGATATAATTCAAATTAAAGGACTTTTTTTCACAGCAAACAGGAAAAGCACAGGAAACTTTCCTGTTAGGTTCCAGGGTCCTGGTGCTGTGAACGCTGACTCACTGACATGGCTGAATTACTGGGACACTGGATAAAACTGAACCATTGTTGATGGAATTTGCTTCACTTCACTGAAGATTTGTCTTGAATTGTACTATTCTGTCCTTTTTTAAAAAATAAATAAATAAATAAAAATAAATATCTTCTTTATCTTTTTTAAATGTGTAAACAGCATCTCTTTATTGGGTTTTTGTCTTGAACACAAATGAAGAAAAAAACTGAATTTAATCTGATGAATTAGCATCCACAGTCAGATTGACTGTCGGTTAGAGTGCCTGTAATCTATGAACATAAAAACAGGGGTTACAGTGATACACAGTGTAAGTTTGCTAATATTGCCTTAGCTATATCACCCAGTGTTGTTAGTGCCACGCTGAAAAAAAGGTTGTTGAAACCTGCAGTGTTCAGTAATGTATGTTAACTCCAGAGTTTCCCAAAAAACTGCACAGGTGTTGTAGGTTATTCCTCTTTAAAGAGCTGCAAGATATTAAAGAGTTCAGTTGGCTGGATTTCACTGTAGAGGATTTTCTGGCCCATGAGAGTAAATTTCAGAGCGAAAGGCAGATTCCTTGAAGAATAGTGGCAGCTCCATCACAAAACTATCAAGACAGCCTTCAAAAGCCACATCAGCAAAACTCTAACAAAAGCACATCAGAGCTCAGGCAATGAATTGAAAGCAACAGACATTACAGACAGTGACCTTGACACTGAGCATTCAGAACAGCCAGCTTTGATCTTAAATGGAGATGTGAAGACAGTGGAGCTCGGTTCTTACATGGTGATGTGGCTCAGAGCAGCAACTTCACCATCTGGATTTTTCCAGTGCTGTGGACAAATCCGCAAAGTTCTACTTCAAAGAGCTTCAGGCTGAAAGACAGTTTACCAAAAAAAAAAAAATACCCTTAAAACTCCACACTTCACAGCATCATAGCAGCAGGTAGACAGTGGTTTAATGGAGTATGTAAGTATGTATTTGTCATGTGTGCTCACAGCCTGGTTCTTCCATGGTGCAGCACAGACGTCCTGATACTAGTTGTGTAGTTGTGTTTTCCACTTGCTGGTTCTGTCACCCTCTCTGATGGGGTGGGGTGAGTAGGGTGTGCACACGTAAAATGTGTCACTTCTTTTTTTAAATCTTATTTTACAAGATTTGAAAATGGTCACATTTCTCTTCTCAAGACTTTAAGAAGTATTGATGTAATGTTTTTTTTTGTCAAGTAAAAAACTACCTAAATATTCTTTTTTGTTGTTTGTTAGGTGTGAAAGAAATGTTCAGCTAAATTACCTAGAAATACAACCTGGTTTACACGTTACATAAGGTGCAGGTGATGTTGGCCTGTTGGAGAAGCTAACATTTGTGTTAGCCCTGTAAAACCATTAGGTTTATCATCACATTGTGATAAAATCTCATCTGGACTCAAACTGAAAACAAAAGCCCTCTTGTGTTGTTACTGACTTTTTTGTGAATTATGTGGTCCTAAACTCATACTGCCAAAACACATTCAATTCAGAAATTAAAAAAACATATTTTTCCGTATTTTATAACTAGTTTCCATTCAGGACCGTGTTAAAACCTGATTAAAACAAGAAATATGTTTAAATGATTATCATGAAGAAGCAGTAGGGAGCCAGCATATTGCTTTTAATAATAACTTTTCTTGTTCATGTATAAAGTTGTTTTTTTTTTTTTTTTTTTTTTTTTTTTACTTTAATCTACTAAGTGTGAATCTGGCAAAAGAAACACACGTAAATATCCATTAGCCTGTAAAGAATTTATAGTATCCCTTTAAGCCATGGATATAATACAATGCATTATTAATGTGAAAAACATGTACTAATTCATATTAGTCATTTATTTGGCATTTGTTCATTGCACCAAATAAATAATGGAACTGTTAATAATGTACAGTTCATTGTTGCTAAAATCCAGGGCTTTAAATGTGAGTGTGAACAGATTTTACCAGTATGACCACCTTTAAAACTGGGCCCCAATCTGGGCCCTTGATTCAAAGGTCTCTAAACTGGCCCCTGAATATCAGGAACCCTCAGGTTGATAGTGCTCTCAAATTTTCTCTGTGGCAACCTCAGGTTGGTCAATAGGGGGCAGCAGACTGTACCAATCCAAAAGCCACAGTATGCTGTTAAAAGAATGTTCACTTGCTCAATACACTTGCGTAAGCAGTCTGAGCGTCAGCACATCAAATGCACACCTACATTTTCCATCCCAGCACGTGAGCACAAACACATTCCCGTTCTTTTCACAGGAGCTTCCTCAATACAGAGCCACACCACTGATTCCATTTAACTGCTGGGTTTAATCACATTCCCACCGTAATAATGTGTCAGTCCAAACTATTAGTGGATGGTTATCATGCAGACTCTGTGTGAAATCATGACTCAGCTTTTCCATGGACAGATGCTGCGTGTTTCTTCCAAAGCAGAGAAATCTCTCTGTGACAACAACGCCAGGTCTTCTCTGGGGTTAAACGATGCCTCTGATTGGCTGATTATACACTGCTCATCCCGTTCTCTGGTAATAACAGAGATATAAAAGTCCTCTTTTATCACACTGTGCCCATCAGTGAAGCCTGTGGGTGCCCAAAAAAACAAACAAAGAAATCAAACCGTTTCTGTTTGGGCAAGATCCTCCTTCTGTTTACCACGCTGCAGACCTTGCAATTGTCAGCACACTCACAATTAGTCATGCTCATCTGAGTCTTCCCAGGTTTAATGTGCTTTGGAACATTCCTTGATGTGACAAGCAGCACCTCATTTTGATTAATTCTTCTTCATAACTGCAATCATGATGAAATGCCATTTCAAGTGATGGAGTGATAGAGTATTTTTCTTGGATGGGCCCGTTATGGAAAATTCCTCCTCATTTCTAATCATAATTGCTCCCACTGCTCTTCTTAATTACACAGTGTACGTGGAAAGGTCCACAGATTGAAAAAAAAAACATTATAAAAAAGCTGTCGTGTGCATCTGATGGAACAGATATGCCTTTATTTTAATCAATCCATTTCCCTTTTGGTCAGTACACCCAGTACAACACATCAGTATGGGGACTGCATCCTTGCGAGACCAACTTGAAAAATTATTTTCAATAGGTCTGTCAGAGTCAATGAGACTGTTGCAGGCACAGGAGGCCTCCTCCCTAAGAAGTATAAAAGATGCTGCACAGTTTCATCTCCTCGTCTAATTGCACTTCACCTCACATATCCTGATCTGCAGGACTCTTGCATGCAACTCAACTTTGGAGGACAGCTAGTTACTGTGTTGTGTGTGTTTAGTTTGCAAACTAGCTGCATTCCCTTACCACCATTTAGTTCAGCTAACAATTTTGTCTGTTTAGCTCACTAACTGGCTACATTTCTTCATGATAGCTTAGCCTAGCCAACAGATACATATGAGGCTTGCCTAGTGTGCCTGTCTTTCCTGACTTTATTATGGAGTTCATGCAGTCCTGGGCGTCCCCCAAGGCCCTGTTCTCGCTGCCATTCACCCAGTTTTTAGACCCTGAGGATATGGAGACATGGAGGTATAGCTCTGCATACATTTGTTAAATTTTACTGCCTAGATGTGACGGCCCAGGACATCAATCAGGTAGCAGGGAAGTGATACAGGGGCTATCACTGTTGCTGCTATTCCAGGGCCCCGTCATCATAGTCTATGCATGGGTATCTCTGAGCGTGAGGATATTTCCCTGTTCTGATGCATTGTACGGCATGTACTGACTGAAAGAGAACTAGGGGTTATGCACATTACCAACGTTCCCTGAGAGAGCGAAACAAGGTATAACATAGCCCCTCACCGCCTAAGGCCTCAGTGAAGTGCAGTCTAGCTTGTGGCGATGAGGACCATCTGAGGTTGGTCCTGTGAGGACCCTGTCCTCACACTGATGTGTTTTACCTCATTTACCTCCGAACACTGATTATGTGGATAACCAGTGAGTGAGGTAGTTTTTTTCTGTGTTTTCCCTGCATTGTGTGGTCCAGTGCAGAATCTAATTTTTTTAAGTAAATAGATCAATAGCTTCCCAAGGTTTTGGGAAACTATATAAATTAAATCAGGATGGTTTATAATTTCATAGTAAGTAGGAGGTGAAGTAAAATGCTTTGAGTTGTCAATAAGGCAAGAAAAGCGCTATATAAATGCAGTCCATGCAGTCCATTTCAGCATCCAGCTCTGTGGACTCCACATTGGTACAGATGTTTTTCAGAACCTTCCACTTTGCAGCACTGATGTTTCTGGTTGGCTTTAGAGCCTTAAGTGTATGGTACACATTGGGCCTGGGAGACTGGAGCATTCCCAGTAAAAACACACCACTGGTCTGGCTATGCCTGTTTCAAAAGCTTGAAATCATAGATGAAACTGAGGAAACGGAGGAGTGATAACAATCAGCAACATTTGCAAAATCTCGCTGACAAATTATGGTCATTATGTGCAAGGAACCAATCAAATATTACTGACTGCACCTTTAACTTTGAAACATTGTGAAGACTTTGTGCTATATGCTGAAAAGAGTTGAACATGTAAATCCCTGTCTGTCAACTGTTTTGGTATCCAAGAGAAATGAGTGCCAATACATTATGTACATGGATATATGACCAGAGGTAAGGAGAGACTTTCCCTGACATACCAAGCACTAACTTTCCCTACGGCACCGACAGTAAAAAGAGTTCTCTTCATCATTCCTTAACATACTTGTTTCCGGCCTTCAGGGAACATGGCTGACATGTAGCTTATCTTTGTTAAGTTCAGTTTCATGTTTTTTACATGAACAGGACTGTTCAAATGAACTTAAAACTTTCCAGGTACACTGTCTCCTCAAAAGAAAAGGAAATGCAACTGTGATAAATAGGTAAAATATCAGAACGGTTTTTCAAATGTATCTTCTTTTTTTTTTTTTAAAGTGGCACTAATCAGTAGTTTCATATTAACATGTGATTAAATTACTGTTTAATAAGAAAGGAGTTGCTCTTTATGGATGAACCCACAGAGAATTATCATTATTATTATTTACAGAGCTTTTTTAGCGTCTTTCAGCTCATTGTTTTGATTTTTACGCCCTGCAGCTATTTGTTTTGATTCAGTCTCACAGTTCACATCAAACCTGTTTCCAGCAGCAGCTGTAGAGACCAGAACTAACAGTAGAATGAAAATTTGCTAATGTTGCTCTATGTCTGCTGGATGTGTCAAGAGACAACTTTTAGCTAATGTGTTTACACACACCAACTTTTTATGTCTATGTATCTTGTTCCACTAGCAAAACAGCAGTTAATACTTCTTTAAGACTTTACCAGTAAAACCAGTAAACTGCAACTGCATGTTAACTTTGTTTTAGCTGAAAGCTTGTGCTTCTAAAGAATTAAGCTGATTGCCTTTGTAACCCATCAAAAATGTATGTCCTGCTTCTTATCAGAATGCAGGCATTTTCAATGTGTCTGTGAAGGCCACGTGTTGTAGCTTAAGGACTGTGAAAGGTGCATTCCACTGACTTAAAAAAAAATATATATATATTTTCGATTGTAGTGACTTGACATTTTCAAACCCCCATTCTGCTTCACACAACCCTGCACTGCTCCCTCGGCTAAGTGAGAAAAATTACCTTCCCCCAGCTCTGAAATGTTTTGCGTCCCATTTTCACTGAAGAGTAACTGCTTTGTAAGAACTGCTCTAACAGAAACATTAGGAAGTGAGTTCCCTCATTTATATCCACAGTGGTGTGTAATAAACGACGTTACTTTTGTTAAATGGATTTAAAAGAGCTACAGCATTGTAGGAGCCAAAGAAACTTCTATGCAAAGAGAATGAGATGGCATTTAATTACTGATCTTAGTGGAAGTGTGTCGTACTGTACATGCACATTACATGATGTAATGTGACAGACCTGAGCCTGATTGTCAAGAACCAAACCTGCACTGTGGCCACATAGGTCAGTGCATTGCATCAAACGAAATGTCTGGCTCAAAGGAAAGATGAATCTTTGTCTTTCATGTGAGGTAATGAAGTTCAGAACTGAGTGCTGTGTTTGAAGTTGTCCAACAGTGTGTTTGTTGAGGCTGGGTGGGTTCACATCTGAGTCGGCTTGGATGCCGCAGGTCAGCTACATCGAGGGTCAGGCTGACAGCACGGGCCTTTGTACTCAACAAGTGATGCTCGCACAGGTACACTGAGCTGCTTTGATCCTCAGGTCAGCTGAATCAGCCACAGGTCACTCCAGAGCTGTGATTATGAAGCTCAAAGCTGCACTCAGGATGATGTTTCACATCTGCACAAAAGGTGTCTTTTCGGATTTTTCGGACTTTTATTATATCAAGATTGTCAAAGTGTCTTGTTTTCACTTTAATGCTAGGAGTTACCAGAGGGAGTCAGAAATTTTGGACCAAAAACCAAAAACAATGGCTTAAATGAGGCCAAAAAAGCTCCATAGAGCTGAAGTGTTGGCTGATAAATTTCTGCAGGTTTGTTACTGTGAGTAACCCCTTTCACATTACACAGTCATTTGCTCCATTTTTAGTATGAAATTATTAATTATTGCACCCATAAGCACACCTAATATCCCCAGCTTCATAGCCAAACCCTTTATCAACCCATCAAAATGGTTATTTTCATTTATTTACCTTCTATGAAGAAAACACCAAAAGTGGAAAACAGTTCCTCAACTTGACCTTCAGAGAGGTTCATATTGTTTGTAAGGCAGCAAGAAACTACAGGTAGCTTTTTAATTACTCACTGCATGCCATGATGAGTGCAGTGCAGCTATTATCAGCTCTTGTCTCATCCCCTGGGGCACTGTGGTAATTCCCTCTGCTCTTCTTCCAAAAGCTCTTAGTTTGCAGGGCATACAAATGATGAGTTTAAAGTGGTGACTACAGTAGGGATTTTTATACCACCTTCAACACCTTCAACACCTTCAATCTGCCCAGAATTCATCATTTCATCTAAAAAGCCATCTTGCAGATGGCTTAAGCTATGCTTAAAAAATGGGCATATTAAAACAGTTGTGCTCTTAAAGCGACTCTTATTTGAACCATACTGGATACTGGACTCGATGGCTGTGGATTCTGACTCAGGAGGATCAAGAATGCTTGAAGTTCTGTGCAACATGAATGTCAATGTGATCTCAAAATTCAGTGCAGATGTGTCATTTGATAAAGAATACAAACACAACATAAATGTGATTAACAGTCCCGTCAGACCCTGTTTTTCCAGCTGCCATGATGAATGATCTCCCGTTTTTTCACTGCTAATAAACTCATTCAGTTCGTGCCCTTATCACATGTAAATATCAATCACTGTTCGTCAATGACAGATCACCAGTATGCAAATATGTGGTTTATGCCTTAGGCTTTATGAACGCTTGAAAATGATAGACCATTAACATGCTACTCAGTATAGTGACAGTTTTCTGTTGGTCAGTCTCTAGTGCTTTCAGCACAGAGTGGGCATGGTATGTTGCAGCACTAATGATTAAGCTGATCAAGTCCGCAGATTAATAATTAAGTTTCGATGTTTCCTGGCACCAGTACACCTCTCAGAGTCTGGTATTTCTGGTTAATCACATTTATTCAATTTTTTTTTCATAAATCAATTCAGGAAGCAGAGGCAAAAGTGAATGTTGTGGGAGGTACTTTGTTAATGTTTAGACAAACACACCCTCAGTCAGTGATGTTCCAAAGCAGACTGAAAAATCCACCATAATACACTGTTCATTTGCAACAGTAAATAGGTTTCCACAGAAACATAATGCTGCCCAGATTATATACGGAAACATTTTTCTGTACAATTAAGTTGCACAATTTCCATCTAGTTGTCTTCCCCACAATATCCACTTGAGGCAACTGAAATGATTCACGTTTTCATTGTTATGTTTAGGCAACTCAAAGCAGTTTGCAGTTAAAGCATCCATAACTGAATTTTTGGTCACATAAGGACAGAAGAGCATATATAGGCATATTTTTGACTTATAAAGTTGATATGGCTATCGTGGTAGCAAACACTTGCTAACATGTTTGCTATCCAGCAGACAAGGACCAACATTAGCATTTTTTTGGAGTTGTTCAGATTAACTACAGAATATAAGTCTAGTTATCTTGTTCTGAGAACCTAATATATAATGAGTTTATCAGGGAAATTTCACTGAAAACAGCTGCCAATGTAGGTGGAAACTGTGTGGGCTTCCGCAGAGGGCCAGTAAAAACAGTATGAATCTTTTGATGGTCCACTGACCCACCAACACGGCAACCTACCAGGATTTGTCGCAAATGCCCGATGGCCAGTCCAACTATGGCTCAGGGGAAGGCAAGTGAGGCATACGCTCGAGTTGCTATGCAACACAAAGACAGGGCTCCCATCATGAAAGGAACTGTGCTGTGTGATGGGGGATAAACAGGTATTGAGCTGCAGACCATAAAGAAACTTTCCTTTATATTGATTTATAGTACTTATAGTAAGTTGTGCTGTCTTGTAGAGTCTGGGCATTCCTGAGGCTCATGGCTGCGTTAATGCGAAGCACACAGTAGATGCTGTTGATCACTATCTCTACACAGAGAAAAGATGAAAGACTCATTTAAGCGTGTGCTCTTGCTTGTGCTTGTTGGTGTCAGTATGCAAATATTACCTCTTTAGGATTTGGAACTACCTATTATGGTGACGCATGTTGGCACTGTTTTATATTTCCAAACAAACTTGATTTGAGTTTGATGTTTATGACCCAGTAAATCTGAAAGGTGATATCTCAGCCACTCTACTAGATCTACAGTACCTAGAGCAGTTACATTTGAAAGGTGGAACTGTGAAGTTTGGAAAGACGCTTTTACCTAAATCTAAAGGTTTTACCCTAAATGATGAAAATCATATCAGCTTAAGGTAATGAGAATTCCAAATTTCATGAGCTGAAGTTCTGGACCTGTAGGTACGGTTGGATGAAATCTCCAAAGCTATTAGGATTCATCCTCTGGAGAATCTGGATATTGCAGCCTCTACAAAAGTGTTGGACCCACAGAAAAACTGGGACACCTGCTGCATTAGTGTGGTTAAAAACTTGACCCAAAGAATCATTTCTTTCGGCAACATCACAGAGGACATTACATTTATGAGACTGAAACAAATGTAATTTCATTTTACCATCACATGTTTTAAGACAATGATTGAAACAAGTGAAACGGGTGTGGGGGGAAAGCCACGAATCATGGTCTCTGATCACCCACCTTCACATCACGTTAGAAACTGCTCATTTTCTGCTCATTTTCTGGGCGTACGGGTGATAACCATGATTGAGAGCTCTTTTATTCTATAAGTCAGTTAGCTAACAGCAGTTTTAAAAAGAAAGCACAGTTCTTCAGCAGCACCAGCAGCACTACAGCGAAATATTATATGAATATATGTGTCCATTTTTTTTTATATAGTCTTAAAAAAAATCTGAATTATCATCGCTGCTCCTTGTGGAAGGTGTGTGTGCTCTCTGAAAGCTTACACTGGGGTCAGAAGACAGATGACACCTGACCGGTCAACAAAGCACATCTCTGTTTCCGTTCCATCAGTCGTCTTTCGTCACACGACTTTGTGTTTCCTGTTAATTCCTCTCCCAGACCAGCCACACGTTTTTTTTTTTTCCCTCTGATGTGGCAGATATTTTACCAAGCTCTCTGTTTGATAAACAAAAAGGGTTCAAGGATCCGTTTCATCCATTCAACATGTACAAATCAGAGGTGATAATGAATTTAGGGGGTTAACACATGCACCAACAGTTCAAACACTTCAAGATTCAAGAAGAAAGGGGCTTCAGCTGTTTTGGAAGTTTAAATATTTCTATTTTTGAAGGTAAACCAGACATTCATTGATCACAACTTGTTCTTTCAACAGTTAAATAGACTGCCCGTTTTTTTCTTTTCTGAAACAGTTTTTTTTTTTCAGTCAGTATCTTAATACCTGCTGAACAAACAATGCATCAGTGTAAAGAACATATTAATTCATGGGAGCTGTTGGAACTGATCCCCAGACCAGATTTCTTGAAAGCTGCAAGAAGAGGATTTTTACCTCTGGCTTTGATGAGCCCACAGCTGAGGACCTGTAATGCTAGTTGGGGTGTGGCTGATTTAAAAGAGGAAATGTTGACCAACTGCCTTGCACACTCCTGCAGTATTTACAGTGTAAACTAGGAGTCTGGCAGAGGAGCGTGTTCTTATTTATCTTGGCTTTGGGCTTATCAGTGGAGATTGGAGCTGTTATGAGAAACATTTTTGTGGGTGGCCTCTCCTGTGTTTGTGGTTTGGCTGTGAGGCTTGTAGGGAATTAACTGTAGCCTTCTGTGAATCTAGACCTAGTTGTTGTCTCTCTGCGCACTCAATCAATAATCCCTCACCTCATCTTAGGTTTTTCACTGCTGTGGGAATGTGAAGTTAATGAGTAGAATGATGCAGAACCATGACAAAACACACAAAATAGACACAGAGGAGTGTGTGTTCTTTTAAAGGTGCAAGAGTTTAAAACAATAAAATTCTCATCCAGGCAAGGAAATACGACATTAAAAAGCTAATACTAAACGATGACTTTCCACAATATTGCAAACACCTGCAGGTAAAAGCGTCAATGGTCTTACAATTCAAAATAATCAGATAAATAGATGGAAATGCTTCTGGTGGATAAACTGATGTAGGCATGGAATGACTGGCCTAGCAAGGGGTTCCTATATTGTTATAGGAATAGAGAGCTGTAGGGGGCAGCACAGTGGTGCACAGGTTAGCACTGTTGCCTCACAGTTAGAAGGTTGTGGGCTTTTCTGTGTAGAGTTTACATGTTCTCCCCATGCCAGCATGGGTTCCCCCTGGGCTCTCCAGCTTTCTCCCACAGTCCAAAGCAGATTAGATTAATTGGCAACACTAAATTGTCCATAGGTGTGAATGTGAATGCAAATGGTTGTTTATTTCTAAATGTCAACCCAATGATAGACGTGGGTCTCTGCTGGTGTGTGAGAGAAGTGTAGAAGTGTACTCATATTACTTTAGACAGCCATAAAGCATGTTGATAACCTAAGATGATTGGTTTTTTGTCCTGGTCACAAAGATTTTGGTGTGGCAAACCACCGTGGAGAAATGTTACCAGCGGAAAACACCAGGGTATTGAATAGAATGATGAGAGCAAAACGTCAGGTAAGTAAACAGCCCAGTACAGAAAAAAAGGAGAATCCATCCATCCATCTATCCATCCATTTTTAACCACTTATGTAGAGTCAGGTTGCGGCCATATTAAGGAGGAAACCCACTTCAGCAACTGGTATTCGCAATCTCATTCTTTTGATCACTACCCAAAGCTCATGAGGGCAGGAATGTAGGTTCACTGGTAAATCAAAAGCTTTGCCTTCAGGCTCAACTCCCTCTTCACCATGACGGTCCGGTACAGTGCCCACATTGCTGCTGGCATTGCAATAATCCGCCTGTTAAACTCATGCTCCATTTAACTCTCACTTGTGAACAAGACCCCAAGATACCTAAATTTCTCCACTTGGGGCACCAACCTGCTCCACATCCAAAGGGAGTAATCCATCCTATTTGGCAGAGAACCATGGCCTAGAACTTAGAGGTGCTAAACCCCATCCCGCCCACTTCACACTCAGCTGCAAACCATCCCAGTGCATGTTGGAGGTGATGGTCTGATGTCACCAACTGAACCATGTAGTCTGCAAAAAGCAGAGAGGCGATTCTGAGTTCCCAAAACTGGACACACTCTTCCTTCCAGCTGCATATTGAGATCCTGTCCATGAGAATCACAAACAAGATTGGCGGCAGGGGACAATCCTGGCAGAGGCCAACACCAACTGGAAACATGTTTGACTTCCTGCTGGGGATACAAACACAGCTCTTAATCTGATAGTATAAGGACTAAATAGCTCCCTATAACATGCCATCCGGTCCACAAATGGGGAGAGAGCAGCACCTTCAGCTGCAGCTTCAGCTTGACGGGCTCCTTCACCACTGATGTCCACCAGCAGGTTCTCAGTCAATCTTTGAGAGCTATTGTGATTGACTGGTACAAGCATGTTCTGGGCTTGCTAAGCACATTAGCTGTTAGCTTGCCAGCTAGTTTACTAAGCCTTTTTCACAAGGACAGGTGGATGAATTCCAATGTCCAATGAATTCTCAGTCACCAGGTCATGTTTCTACAAGAAAGTTTGAATTGAGGGCAACTCAACTTGGTTCTAGATACATTTCAACTCTCATCCAAGAGGCTTATTCAGTTCTTCCTTCTTCCTGAATGCCAACATGATTCAGTACGGAAATGACAGTTCTGTCCAAGGAGTATCTGCAAACAGCTGTCCAACTGAGACACAAAGAAGAAGGAGCAGAACAGCGTATGAGTCTTTCTGGTAAACTTCTTCACCTTTTGCTCTGGAATAAAGGCTCGGTAGATTCTAATAACCTGTTCAGAATTAGCCTTTGGAAGATCAAATTAAAATATACTCTTTTTCCAGAGAAGAGCATAATTCCTAGCTTCTTTTAGCTAAAAGTCGGGTTCTTATGCTTGTACCATAACTGCAATACTGGCTTTTTTGAAGTAGACGCTACAGTTGTGGCCATGAAGCTGATAAGTAGGAAGTGGAAGTGTAGGAACACCTACTCATTTTATAACTCAGAGTTAAAAATTAGTTTTAGAAACACACCACTAAAAATCAGTAAATTGAATCTGAGACAGGAGTAAATAATTAGATTCGCCTTCAGCTGAAAAGCATTGGGTTTATAATTGTACTTGAGCAGATAAGACATTACGTAATACAAGTGCAGTCTCAGCAGTCCAGTACATTAATAGATATAATTGATTTATAATATAAAAGACCGGATGTTTTGACTGAAGCTACTTTTTCATTAAAACTCTTATATATGTCAGTAATGTAATAATATCTATTGATGCAGCAAATGGAAATGAACTTTAGCTCTTGTGTAATTAAGTATTAAAAAAAAAAAAAAAAAAAACTTGAAGTTGAAGATCCCTGCACAGTGTCTCACGCAGTCATGTAACGGATGTAAAGATTTCCATCCTATCAAGCCAAACCAACTTGGGGATTTGAAAAAGCAGAGAGCAGGGAGCTTTTCTCAGCCGAGTGCACTTTAACCTGAACTTTCATCGCCTGACGTAGGTGGGTCTGCCTCCAACAAAGGATAATGGTTCTGATGACGGATCCCAGTGCTGTCTCACTGTGTGGCATGCAGTCTGCTTCTGTGCTGCTGCTGTCACACCACACACACACAAACACACACACACACACACACACACACGGACTGTGACATTACTTTGGGCTTCAATCAAAGCTACTTGTTGGGCTCTGCCGAGATCAGCTCAGTTTCAGGGTGATTTATTTACGCTGTGAAAAGACTTCTACCAGACTCCACTGGATACAAGTGAATCACGCTCACAGGGTTTTACCCAAGTGCATACATGCTCTAGAAAAACCAGCAAGCAATGGCAAGCAGTGTTACTCATACTCTCTGAATGCATTTTTGGACATTTGAATCATAATACAGAAATTTCAGTGTGATTTGTCATGATTTTCAGGTCAATCACTGAGGCTTCTCCATAAGTGTTGAGAGCAAAACATTACTACAACAAAGTCTGACAAGAAACTCTAGCTGACAAATGGGCTTTCTGTTGGTCGTTAAATAAACCATTTATTCAGATTATCTAAAGCACTTGATTTGGATGTAAAACCAAAAGAGAGTGCACATAAAATGTTGGTAACCATTGCAGGGGAAAAGTGTTTGAATTACTACAGTGTGTATGTCTCAATACTCAACCACACCACCATCTAAACACCACCATCTAAATTAGATACGTTTCTTGCACATGTATTTTCATGGAGCTTGGCGATCACTCATGCAACACAATCTTTGGAGCCAAGTTTAACTTTGGAGAACGTTTGACACACGGACACATATCTTAGTCATTCTGACAGTGCTGATGTTTGAAAGAATAGAAACCCAGAGAATCGTAGCTTGCAGTGTGCACCATGCACTTTGATTTAACCGCCCAAGCTTAAACGGCTCTGCAAAAGAGGCATGTTTTCCAGACAGTTATCAGTCTTCAAGCCATGCCTCTTAAATAAAAGCTGGTGGTACCTGGTGAACAGTTAACCAAGCAGCCAAGCATGTGATCTGATGAGTTCAAGCATGCTCCCTCCTAGCTAGTGCTTTAACATCAACTAGTTTCCCAGCTATCACAGCAGCCTTTTATATATATATATATATGTGTCGTTTTCTGGTGTTTGTTTTTTCTTTAAATAAGTTTGAGAGTCTGTTTACAACTTTGCTGATCATCCCAGTGCTAGTGTTTCTTCTCCCATCTTTTGGATATAGTATCACAACATTCCCAGATTTCATCCATTAGTATTACACCCATTAGTATTCATAGAAACCTCAACATCTACAAACTCTACAGTTGTATTTTGATCACCACGTTCAGTACATGTGCTCTTTCTTCCTCCCTCTCTATCTGTATCTGTATCTCTATCTTCTTCTCAGCTGGACATTCCTCTATGCTTTCTAGTTAGTTGTTGCCTTGAGTAACAAATGAGCTCAGGAATGCATGTTGTCTTTTGCAAATGGATTTAGGGCCAATAAATTTCCCAAAGCCAAGTAATGGACAGACCTTCATGATGAAGAAGAGTTGGGCCTCGCCTTGAGAGAACCAGTGCTTCTGGAGTATTGAATTCTCGTGGACTATTTGTTATTACAAAAGACATTTTCCCTATGATGTGAAGTTTCATGCTGTGCTGACAGCTCTTTCTCCTTGTGAAGTAAGGCAGGAAGCTCCTCTGTGATTTACACCTCACCTCCCAGCGACAGTGCAGCAGACAAAACCCTCTAAATGAACAGGTACAGTTGGTTAAATGTAGCCTGATGCAGCACTGAGTGGTGGAGTTTTGGGCTGCAGTTGACCTGAGTTCTGCCTTTCAGATTAGAAATAGCTCCCATCCACAGCTAATGAACATCCTTTCACTGGATGACAAATTGAGAAGACAAAATGTGTGTCAGGTCATCATAAAGTATTCTCCCACAGAGCAGTGCCGAGTGCTGCCTGTGGATGTGGGGAATGTGAATTTGTTCTGTTGTGCAGGCAGTCAGACAGACAAAGAGCCGGGCCAAGGCCGTCAGCGACTGTGGGACACACTAAGCATCTGGTGACAGATCAGTCGGGATGCATGACCACTTTACACTAGGCTGACTGTGTGTGGGAGTCCTGGATGGATACGTGGAGTGTTTTTACTGCCTGCTTAGTGCACACCTCAGGAATTCCAGTGCAGTCCTGTCCTCACTAGTAAAACCTGCTTGTGTCCTCTACTCCAAACAGCCATGTGTTTAATTGTCAAAGGTTGGAGCCTGCAAAGCACAAGTGCTTTCTTTTTCTCCACCTGTCTCATGAACTAGGTGTTCTTCCAGGGGACTGAGTGAATCAGGACAAAAAGTAACATGCAATTGCCGGAATTGTTTATGGGAATCTGGAGCCTTTGCAGACGTAGTTTAATGATTCAGTGCTGATGATTCAGCATGATGATAATGAAACGTTGCTCTTAAAGGTCAGAGTTTGTAAAAGACCTTTTTTTTCCCAGAAAGATTCCAAGTTACAAGCTGTAAGTCTTGCTGGAAAATGACCTGTTTGATCATTTCTGAGGATTATTACAAAACATGAGGCTAAAAAAAAAATCCCACAATTGCACTTGGTCTCCTTTTTATTCTCATGCCACCCTGTCTGAGAATAGATAATGAATCCTGTCATTGTGTGTGGCATTAAGGCTAACTGTCACAACTGTAACCCTAGGCTTTATGGTCTCAGCCAGTTCTGAGCAATTTAAACCTGTACAGTGTACAGTTATGTGTAACAATGGATCCACATGAAAGACTCCTTATGTGAGTGCCAAGAGTGTGAGGTAAAACTCTGTGTACAGAGGTGTGCACTGTTTCCATTTGGTATGTCTTTGTAAATTGTTGGTCAGATATCACAGGAATAGGAATTTTTGCTTGTAAGTTAATAAGTCTTCAAAAAACACGAAACAAGTTGCACTTGTTGTTACATGGATCTCCAAAATTCCTTGCGTTAATAATTCTAGATGAAATGAAAGGACTTTGCAGAGCTATGTGTAAACTACCTCAGTGAGCTTAATGTGATGTTAAGCTAAGAAATGGCTCTTGCATGATGCAGTGTTGGCATACAACATACAGAGTGTGCACTTTAAATTGATATGATCTAGATCTGAGATTTATACCTGTTGGCTCGCCAGCTGCAGCTGTGCAGCGGAATGGAGGAATCTAAATGTATTTATGTGCACAGGTTTCAACTTTGCCTCCTCCTAAATACTCAAGAATACAAAGAATAACATTTGTCATCCTTTCCAGCAGCCCAGAGCACACATAAGAAAGAATTCATTCACTAATAATAACAATAACAATAATAATAATAATAGTAATAATAATAATAATAATAATAATAATAATAATAATACAGTAGAAGTAGATATAAAATGGGTGGTCAGTGTGTCTGTGACTCATCATTGTCTTATTTTAGTTGTGATAATAGTTATGGTAATCTGTAAATGGTTATGATAACATTGTTCTCACCAGTGTAACAAACCAGAATTATCCTTTATTGCAGAGTTCTTCACATTTTAAATTAAAACGCAGTATCCTACATTCACAAATTTAAGCTAAAAAGATCAGTAAAACAATGTGAAATATGCTCATTTACAAATAAAAGTCCTGCATTTAAAATCTTATTTAAGTAAAGGTACAAAAGTATCAGTAAAATACACTAAAAGTGTCAAAAGTGAAAATATTTCTTCCGCAGTAAAACATCCTGTCAAATCTTATTTAAAACGGCCCCAGTATCACAAATCACAAATTTGCCTCAAGGGGCCTTTGCAGTCTGTACAGCATATGACACTCTCTGACCCCTGAATCAGATAACGTGAGTGCCTAGGCACAGTAACAGGTACTGGCCATTTTGTGGGTTTTCAGTGTGTTTAAGTTGTATTTTTAGATGAACCTGAATGTTGCACAGGCAGTGAACTGGCACAAGTATCTGCCAGATACCTCCACGCTATAAAAAGGCAGAAAACAGTTCAGAAGATGAAGCGAACTTTATGGACTTTGGCTCGGCAGCCAAACTCTGACCAATCCTCACACACCTCCTCCTCAGCTCTTAACTGCTGCACAGCTGCTGCACTGGAATCCACCTTCTACACTCCTGCAACAGCACAGCCTGGATGATCCAACTGCTGGTTCTCAGCACAGGGTTTGTTTTGCCAATCTGCCTTACATACTGTAAGGTATACAGGACGTATTTGAGACTCAAATTATCCCCATGTACAATGTTCAGGCATGCACAGGCTTTATTGTAAACCTAGTAAACAGACGTGTTTAGATGTTTGTCTGAAGCTGAGGGGCATTCCTGAATCCCAATCAAAGAAATAAACTGGGGTAAACTGGGGTTCACAGGCCTCAGAGAATGATGAGTGATGGCAGTGACTACAATCGTGTCTCAGACACAGACAGAGGAATCTTGTTTGTCCAAGTAGAGGAGACCTGAAAGAAAGTAGCAAAGAAAGGCAGCACCAGACAGAGGTACAGTCGCAAACCCTAAACACAGCATCTCAGAGGCCAAGATTAGTGACATAAATTCACTTACAGATAAATACGACCGAGCTGTGTTTGGAAAATAAGACAGGTTGTGGGACTGTTTTTCTCATGCAGTGCTGCAAATGTGGACTGAGAGGGAGGGAATTGTACAATGTACAATATACATTATAAAATTTACATTTACAAACTGTAAAACATAAATTGAATATGTAAAACATCAATTTTTCTAAATTACAGTTTAAAATTGGCCCCCTGTTCTATATCAGAACAGATAATAATGTATTTGGACAGTTTTATTCGAAACACAGCCGAGACAAGTGATTTGCAGTTGTGTGAAACAGCAGAAGAATGCACAAAAAGGGCAAATATTGCATTTCAACAGGCTGAATTCAACCTTCAAAGTGAAATAATGTAAATATCATTTTAGGCAGAAAAATGTTCTGACAACCAGCAACATGATCCTTTCCCAGATACGAGCGGCAGCGCAGGAGCAAATCCTGCCTTTTCACTATTAGAAGCTTCGTGTAAAAACATATTAGGTCTATGGTGGAAGTATTACAGCCTCAGGACATGAACCTGGAATTCACCGTTTGTTTAGTGGATAAGAGAGCACTGCCGGTGCTGCTGGCTACAGCAGGAGGTGGTGCAGAGTTCAGCTGCAGGTAAAACTTACCTGACAGACTGACCCGGAGCTGTCTGACTGCTGGGAAACCCAAACGGGAGGGAGGGGTAAGGGGGAGTTGACAGATAATCACAGGAGGGGGACACATAAAGGGAACATTGTTCAAAATGGGCCGGCTCCGAATCAGACTCTCACGTTGTACATCTGTGTTTATAAATGATCTGGTGACAGTGGAAATCCAGCTCATCCGAGCTTCTCCACAACGCCAAATTAAAATACCTTAAATGCAGGTATCTGTGTAAATCTGTGAAACCTAAAATCCCAAATTTTAGCATCACAGACATTGTTCAAACAGGGTGTGCACACTCAGAGCTCTACACATGCCAAGGGCTTCAAATTCCTCACCTAATGACCCCTCAAACACCTAAAAGACAAACACGTAAAAGTGCTACTTGCAATGTATGTGTTTCTTCCGCAGCTACAGAGCAGTCCTCAGGCTTGTGTGATCTAACAAACTGAAGCAACAATGTGTTTTACAAATTAACCAACATTTCTCTGTATGACCTCTGAAGCTGCTGACATGAAGGTATCAGCTTGATCTGGGGGGACTGGTGCTTATCCATCTTCTAGAAAATTGGGATCTCACTTCAAAGAGAAGCTCAGTGCTTCCTATCATTACTAGTAAATTATAAACCTGTAATTAAGTCCAAATTATGTCTATTAATAACCTGCATGGGAGAGGTTGAGAACTTAATGACTTAATATGGAGGTAGGTAGGATCAGTGAGGTGACGTCTATGAAGACATGATAATTTAGGGAGATAGCCTGCACGCACCCACTGTGACAATGTAAAGCACAGACCAGGTGTTGAACTTCCTGAATACAGATATTCAGCATGCTTGTGAAACAGTCGTCACCCTCCCTCTCATTACCCACAAATACCTCCTCCAGGTTACCCCTGTCCAGCCAAAGGTGGAGCTATGACTGAAGCTACACAGAGACACATATATACAGATCACAAATCTGATTGAAATCCATCTTGGTTTCTCGAAAATCAGAGAGCAAGAAAAACAACTCTAACCAAAACAGCTGGTGTATTAATGTCAAATGGCTCATTATTTAAGCTCTCTGCTTTATTAAGCACATGGAGAAGTTAGGGTGGATTGTGGAGAAGCTTTTAATATCTCCTTCAGTGAGAAAAGCTTTCACAGACACATTTATTTAATTTACAGTTAATCGTGTAATGAAACACCCAAGACTTTTCATTCTGTTCTGCTTTCAGTTGTCATATTAACATCTTTTCCTTTCTGTCCATCAAGGTGTAGAGTTCTCCTGTGCACGAGCTGCAGTAAGTCTGAGACGTTTGTGGGGAAAGGTGAGATGCAGGAGAGAGGCTTCAGACACAATGTGTTTCCTCATATTTAACCAAAACCATGATCTTTCCCTAACCTTAACCAAAGGCTTTTGTTGCCTAAACCTAACCACAGGCAGGACTGTGGATTCCAACTGCTAGCCTTCATGTGAGGCGTTTAGAGGACATTGGTAAATTGCAAATTGAAGTATATTCTAACCTGTGGGAAATACTGTAATGTCTGAGCAGCACGTCCCTTACCCAGGATAAATATTCTATGTTAAAAAAAAAAACAAAACATTAGCACCATGCAGGCAGATTTAGCAGATTTGTGTCTTTGACTGAGAAACATTGATGACAGACAGACATTTGCCACAGCTAGCTCCCAGCCCCCCACACTGTAGGCCTATATTCTTTCCTCATAGCAAATTGATAAAGAATTTTTAAGGGAATCGAGAAATAATCAGACCAACAAGCAGATTCAGTAATGGCACAGGTATCAATAAAATCATATCAGTTCCCATCCCTGCTTATTACAGGCAATGGCACTGTGTAAGCCTGTATCATTTCAAACTGTTGCCTCCCTCTGCCTCTGTGCTTCATCATACAGCACAGTCAGTCTCAATGATTCCCAGCACAAACCCACCTGTACCTATTTTGGTGCTAATTTGTGGTGAACCACTGCTTGATGTGATGCCAAGTGTTGTATTCCACTCTAATTATCACCCTTCTCCAAAGTAATTCTGTTTTCACAGAGAACCTCCACCTGCCTCTGAATGCCTGATGATTGAGATCAGCTCTTGGCCTGTCTGTGTGAACTGTAAAGGAGTTTTGGTGTGATAACTGGGTACCATCAGGCTCTATCTTGCTGTCTTTATTATCGTTTATCTCTCAGCCACTGTGCTACCAGAACCTTCAGGAAAGTGACAGTTCTTTCTTCGGCCCCCCTGGCAGGAAACGGGAGGAGGGCCTGTGCTTCACATCTATCTCAGTTTGCCGTGATGTAGCGTTCCTCCCCAGATGGGGCCTTTTGACTGATGGGGACAGTTCTTTGATTTCCCTGCTTTCTGAGTCATCGGAGGACATGAAGACGTAATTAACTTAATTGGTTTCAACTTTGCGAACTTTGGTTTCAGACTGTAACACTCACCACAAACATTTCACTTTTTAGCAACTCTTTGAAAAGCAGGTGTGGAGACACGACTCATTGTTGCAGATTAGACGATTGGAAGCTCTTTATTTGGTGCATCACTCCTTTTCAAGTGTGTTCACCTGCAAGGTTCCTTCTCTCAGCACATGCTGTAATGAAGACAACAATTCAGCTCCAAAGTGCAGCTATGTGCAGGTGATGAGAGAATAGATAAAACACTTGCCCTATAATTCGGATCATTTATGTCATTAAGGCCACCAGGTGCAGATGTGAACTGTGACCTTGATCTCTCATAACATTCCTCTACCAACTTCACTATCACGTCTCCATTCTCCAACAACTGCTGTTTGTATTCAGGTATGCATCTGTACTAAATTAATATTTGCTTTTTGGATTCCTGTTAATACCAAAATAACACTGTTCTCTTTACTGAACAACAGAGCCAATCTCTGGCTCTGTTTTTAGTCACTCAGTTTTCAGAGTAGTTTGGTTCTGATCACTCTCTCAACGTCTCCACCCCCAATACAGGTGTCCCAGTTAAACTATATAATTATGAATACATAGAATTTATTAATCAAATTAAACATTAAGAAACGAAACAGCAAAACCATTTGAAATGATCCGCTGATTGGCTGCTTTTTCTGTTAATCGTTTAAATCATTTTTGATAATGTTGGTTTAACTTGAACTGATGGACAATGTCTTTTATCTCGTTTTACAAATGAAACAATAATCAGATCAGCTAGGAGAATAAGCGGCAGATTAATCCATGGTCTACAACAGTAAAATGCTGTTTACACCTTCATTCCTGAGAAATAAGGATCTGCTGTTATGATCAGAGTTCAGTGGCGTGAGCTCAGTCAGTTTAATGTTTTCAAAGCTTGTGATTTAACAAGAGTTTCACTCTGCAGCAGCAGATCTGATGTTTCTGAGCTCAGGCGAAGATGTGTAGAAACAAACTGTGTGTGTTTGTGTGTGTCTGTTCAGAGGTCAGAGGCCAAATCCAATATGCATCAGAACGTGTTCGTCCTTTTCAACAGGCATGAACTTTTAAAAAGCAGCTTTAGATTACAGTTGGTAAACAGGGAGCAAAAATCTTTAGAAGGTGATTTCTATGTTAAATGTTTTCAGCCACTGACGCCTCAGTCACTGTAAATCTGTCAAAGCTGAGACCAGTGTCGTCATTTCCAGACACTGACGCAGAAGGAAAACAGTGAAGTATCAGGAATCGTTGTTATTTACAGCTGAAGTGCTGAAAAAATGTGATCTAACAATAAATCAGTGCAGGTTGTGTCGTCCCTGTAGGTTTGACCTAAAGGTCTTAAAGAAATGAAAACAACACGTTATAGAGAAAAAGAAAGTTTACTGTCATTCTTGCGATGTTTGTTGTGATGTTTACAGTGATTATACGTTTACTCACATCAGTAAGTAAATATGATCATCACAATCCAGCTGTTGAACGAGACCTTTGTTTTCATCAGAGCTGAGCAGAAAACGACTCTGTGCACAGAACCTGAAGAACAGGGAAGCTGCAAAAACTGACAGAAAACAACTGATTTATGTTTTGTATTAAAATGACACAGAGCTCTGTGGATGTTCAATGATTGAACCAGGCCACTGACTCAACTCTGTAACTGTCTGGATTGCACTGAAAGCACAAACTCCTCTTCTCGCTTCAAGTTCAGGTGTAAATCTCTGTTTCTGTGTCTTCAGATTTTTGCTAATTAAGAGTAATAATTTATTTTGGAAGGGGACAGTGAGCAGGAAGATGTAGCATAAATAAAGATGTGTGTGTTTATATTTAATGTTCTGCATCATGATGGAAACATGAGATTTCTGAGATTTGGACATGAGAAGCTGATCTGATAAAGTCTCTGCAGGACGAAACCTTTGCACTTTGTTTCACTGACTTTTGTGGTGTGTGTGTGTGTGTGTGTGTGTGTGCGTGTGTGTGTGTTTGTGTGTGTGACTGTGTCTGTGTGTGTAACCCCTCAAAAAACTTTCAGAAAACAAACTTCAATAAAATGACTATAATTTTTAAATCTTTGCCTTTGTGGTAGCTGAACTCAGAATATTCACTGAGTTTCTAATCGGTCCAGTTTAGTTTTGAAAGTGTGTTTTGTTTGTAAAGCTGGATATACAGCAGAGCGACGTCTGACGCAGGTGGGAAAACAACAAGATGTTTATTAAAGAGCTTGTTTCTGTTTCCTTGTCGACTCGTTCATGTGGAACTGTGTCAGCTGCAGAGAGAAGAAAGTTTCTGAGTCTGAGAAATGAACCACAACAAACTTTTATTTTACATATTTACAATATGAACAGAACAGTTAGGCGTTGGGGGGGTTGGGGGTAGAGTTGTGGTCGGGGTTCGGGGTTGGGGTTAGGGGTTAGGGTTTGGGTAGGGGTTGGAATGGGCTTAGGGGTCAGGGTTGGGGTGGGGTTAAGGGTCAGGGTTGGGGGTGGCAGAGACAAAAGGACAGGGTGTGTTTTAAATGGGGAACAGAGCATGCGTGTGCCACATTGCGGGCTGATTCTCCCTCAAAGCGTTCTGTATTCTGTCAGAGAGGGTCTGGAAGAAGTGTGCAACCATCCTCCTCCTTGGCTCAGAGGCGTCCACTCCTCCCTCCATTTTTTGGATCTTCCTTGGAAGCTTCTGGAAGAAATGCAAGATATTCTTTATCTTCTTCTTCTGCTTTGGTTCACTGTCGCAAATTTCCAGCACGTCCAGGAAACTGTCCACCTCCAGCTGCAGCCAGAAGGCGGCAGATGACCTGCTGAGGCTCCTCATCACCTGGTCGGACATCACCTGAGCGTACTGGCTGATGATGTTGTCATACAGCTGGGCCGACTCTGCGAACCTGGCGGTGGATGATGAGCTGCTCTTGACCCGTATGGCCAGACCCATCCCCCAGGAGAGAGGAGGGAGGAAGAACAAGCTGAGCAGATGTTTCACAGCTGTTTCACCAAACAAACGAACTTGCTCAGCTGGACTGACGGGACCAGACAACAGAAGACTCAGAGGACTCAGCAGCACCTGGGAGACGCTGGACAGTTTGTCCTCACAGATCAGATCCTCCAGTCTGTTCAGAGTTGATTTGTCCCTGTCGTCACTGCAGATATCGACCTGATACAGCAGAGTCCTGACGGCACTGGTTATGATCTGGACTGTGGATCTCTGCTCCTGCTCAGTGTCCTCACTCTCTGCTATCTTGTCTCTCAGGTTGGACAGAAGTGTAGACACAGTCTTCTTTACTTTTTCCATTTGGTCTTTCTTACTCTTCTCCACAGCTTTTTTGTGGCAGGTGAGAAACTCTCGCAGTTTCTCCTGCAGAGCCACTTTCATCTCAGCGGCTGCGACATGGACTTGTTTGTCGGTTACCTTTGTCTTTTTGTGTCGTCTCAGTGGGAACGTTGATTTCTTTTTCTGGCATATTTCCTTCACACCGTTGACTACAATGTCCAAAATGTCAGAGGCAACACACTCCAAGTTGGGCAGTGATGTTTTGTAAGGACCGGTCATCAGGCTGAAACTCTGTGGGGAGAACAAGGCCAATAACTTGGCAAGAAGGCCCGTCAGTACCTGAAGACAGGAACCACGTGACTCTGACAGGTCACCGCTGACCTTCTTAGAGGACACGAGAAGCCTGTAAGGCTTAGTGTGAACGTCACATTTTGACCGTGCAGACAGCTCAGGTTGGTTGCCGCTGTCGGACTTCAGTCTGACAGCGTGTGAACTCAGCCGCTGGAGGCAGGACTCTGAGTGTTGCTCAGTTATTTTGACGGCGAGGTCTCGCAGGATTCTCGCAGACTTCCTCTCTTTGTCCTGACAGATGCGTGTGCTGTCAGCGATGGCAAACATCACCTCCTCAGTTGTTGTTTCCAAGAGGGCGTCTTCGTCCCGATCCACTGCCTCGTCTGTTACATCAGCCAGAGTTTGACCTGGCAACGCCAAAAACCTCAAGGCACCAGACGTGACCTCTGACCCTTCAGTCTCTTTGCTGGTCTGGCTCTGAGCAGCCAGAACACACAGACCCTGGTTCAGCTGCTTCACTACATCTCCCAGCATGCTGCTGACTGATGACTGGGAGGCAGAGCGGCCCAATGATTGGGCCAGGGTTTCTTTAGTGACTTCAAAATATTTATGGAGATCTCCAGGAACTGGCTTCAGAGCCACAGCGGGTCTACAGAAAAACAAACACAGACACACATATCACATGGTCTTCCTCAGAGCGTGCATGGCTGCCTGGTTATCATGGATCTTTCATTTTTCACTGTCAGTCAGTGTGGTGTCCTGACGGATGAGGTCTTCAGAGCATGAATATTACTGGTCACACTTTAAAAGACCTCTTTACTGACTTGTACAAATCAACTTAAATCTTTTTCTCGTGTTAAAGGCCTTAAGTTCTTTATTCTTTTTTCTGATGATGTGAATTTACTGACATTTTATCACATTCAACAGGACTGTGGATCCAACGCTGCTCCACCTCCTCAGGCAAAGACCGTTGACCGTTAACTGGTTAACAGATGGTGGTGCTTTGAACTGATAGCTATCAGTTAACTAATTAACTAGTTAGTTGACTAGTTAGTCGTCTGTTAACTATGATGGTTTTAACCATAAACTGGTTCTGTCTTTGCTGAAATCAAACAGCTGATTGTATCTACTGTCACAGTCCACAGACTTTAATATCCACTAAGACCTTTTTTTTTTTTTTTTTTTTTTTTTTTTGAAGGAACTGAATTTTTTAAAAACTTTAAAGACCGGCTTAGACCTGACAGGAGCCAATCACAGCCCAGATCACAAAACCATGTGATGAGCTGGCGGAGGGGTCTCCTCTCACCTGTTGCTCTGAGGTTCCTGCTCGCTCTCAGAGTCCGCCTTTGTGGGCTGGTCTTCGGGCTGGAGCTGGACCTGCAGAGCCGGGACGAGCAGCTGGAGGACCAGCTCAGACACCACTCTGATGATTCTCCCGGACACCTGAGCCAGGTGAATCTGAGACACCTGCAGGAGAAGAGACGGAGAAAAGATGAGCGGGTCGTGTTGAGTGGTGAGTCAGTGATGAAGAGGATGAAGACCCTCAGACTCCGCAGTCTGTTTGGGGTCAGGTACTCACCGGCTCCACCATCCTGTCCTGGACGCTCTGCCACTCTCGGTCCTCCAGGCTGCTGATGAAGGACGAGAGCGCGGCAGGACTCGGGTCCACTTCCTCCTGATCGATCAGCACCTTCTCCTCCAGGAACAGCATCAGTTCTGCCCGCCGGGTGAGCAGGTCTGTGGTCTGAACCTGATCGGTTTCCTTCTCACCGCAACTTTCTGTCTCCTCCGTCGGAGGGACAAGCTCCAAAATGATGAGCTCAGACATTGAAACTGGTTCCTGTATCTGGTCTCTGTATCTGGTCTCTTCTGTGGCACACGCTGGTTAACTGACTCTGGCCTCTGACTCACACTCTCCGCTCTTTGTGACACGTTCGGCCGTTATGAGGCAGCTCGGTTCCAGTTCCACGTGGAACGAGGTTCGGTTCCACAGGTTTCACCCAGGCACTACAGAAATTAAAAATAGATAAAAATCCTTAATATATATTTCTTTACCTCAGCCACAGACACTATTTATGACTCCTGTTTGCAATTACTGGATCACATTTTACCATGAAAGCCAAATTAATTTTTGTTGTGATAGCTATAATAACTGCTATAATAACAAAGACTCTGGTGAAATAAATAAATAAATGAAATGGAACAATGTTTATTTTGAACTGAAATATGTGTGTGGGTCCTGGTACCATCCTTATTATGTTAGCAGCTGAGAGGGGGGCTTCACTCATCAGAGATGAAAACCATAAAAACCATTCAGTCTGGCCATTCTTGGATCTACACTGTCGCCCATAAAGTTGGAATAAAATATATTTTACCTCTTCTCATGAAATGATTGTGACAATGTGATTTATTCTTGATAGATAAACTTTATTGATCAATCTTTATTGATCAATCTCTTTCATTGTGATTACTGATGTGTATAAATAGGAATAAAAAGAGGAATGTGAAAAAGAAAAATTATTCCAACTTTATGGGTAACAGTGTAGTTGATTATGGGGCTCCTCCAGCAGTGAGATCTGCAGTTTCTTCTGCTGCGTGCTCTGAGTCCTCACCCCCAAATTCACTCTCATATTCAGAATTTGTTTCAGTATTTTATTCTTATGAAATAGATGAAATGACATACACTGCGATCAAGAGCTATTTATGTTTTGCCCCTTCCACACAGGTTCCCAACAACCTGCATCTGCAAAGCACGGGAAAGGGTGCAGGTGGCTTCTCAGTGCTTAGATCAAGACATTGCAGCAACATTGGGTCTTGTGAGTGGCTGAGAGAGAGAGAGAGTATGCATGTGTGTGTATATGTTTGTCTTTGTTTGTGTGAGCCTCTGTATGTATTTGTCTGTATGCGGGTCAAATTGACCCGAACATTTTCTGAGGGACATAAATGTGTAATTATATAAAATGGGTCAGTTTGACCCAAACATCACACAAGGGTTAAGTCAAATAGGTATGGTGTTGTGTGTCCCAAGAAATTCAGAGCCTTGTAGGTGTGATAAAGAATGGGGAAACCTTTGTCCTGTGCCAAAGCTAGAATCCATCACAAACAAAGGCATTAGTGAGAGTAAGATCAGTGCAGCTCTATGGATGACCTGAGGTCAGCATGCTCCTTTGACTTTAACTGCTCCTTGCAGCTTATACAAAAGTAGAATTGATTAGATACAGATAGTGACCCCAGTAAGTACTCAGACCCCTTCACTCTTTGCACATTTTACTGTGTAGTAGATTTAATTTGAAATCGATGAAAGTGTCATATTTGCCCGTAAATCTACACTCAATAACAGACATTGACAAAGTCAAAATGTCGAAATGTTTAAAGAAATTTAAAAAATCAAAACTTGAAATCTGTCATATTAATCTCAGACCCTTAATTCTGCGCTTGGTGGAAGCACCTTTGGCAGCAATTACTACTTACAGACTTTGTGGGTAAGTCCCTACAAGCTTTTCACACCTGGATTTTCACACCTGGCAGACCCTCTCTCTCTGTCAGATTGGATAAGAAGTGTCTGTGACCTGCCATCTTCAGGTCTCTGCACAGATGTTCTGTGGGGTTTAAGTCTGGACTTTGCTCAGGGCCATTCAAGGACTGTCTGAGGCTTTTCCTTGAGCCACTCCTGCATTGTCTTGTCTGTATACTTTGGGTCGTTCTGAAAGGTGATCCATTGTCCCATTCTGGAGTTGGGTTGTGTCCACTCTGGAGTTAGTTCACACTTATAGACAGAAGTTTATTTACAAAAAAAAAAGAAGAGAAAGACCAGATCCCATTTGCGACCTCACTGTGGCAGTCACGGATTGCTGATTGCAAACTCCATGCAAACTGCATTCATGTCAGAAAGCACCATTACTCTTAATTATTTCATATTACATCTAACTGGTTTATTAAGCCTGTCTACAGTGATTATTCAAGCAAAATTAGTTTTTGTGTTCTGCGAGGAAAGAATTATTTGAGCATTTTAGTCACTCAAGTGTGGGTTTGTTTGCAGGTTGTGTGTTTTGTGTGTGTGTGTGTGTGTGTGTGTGTGTGTGTGTGTGTGTGTTGCCAGTGTTTGGGCTTGTTACCATCTCATTTCCTCCTTTGTGAGTTCATGCATTTCTCAGCGTTTTCATTTTGGTCCTCCATGATGTGACTGAGTGCTGTGTTTTCTCCTCTTCCCTCCCCATCACTCTCCTCTCCCACTCCCTCAGACGGATGTCAATGCTGGTTGGCAGATGATTCACAATGCCCACAACAGAACGTGGGGGATGATGGGGGGGCTTATGTGCGGAAACAGCAATAATGAATATATGAGCACTAACTGTATTTCACACACTCTCTGGCTTTGACTAATATCAGGGGCTGAGTATCACACGAGACAGTGCTGATTATTTTATTCTTTTAAGCTTGGGTGGAGCTGGAGGCAGCTATGGTTGAATTAGGCTAATGTTTTGACATGATGGCTGGAGAATAGGAAGATGGAAGTAGAGAGGCAATGTCCCCTACACTGAAAGATTGCGGTAAGACAGCACGACTCCCATGAGCCATCATCAGCTGGGTGTGTAGCAAAGAGGCTTGGAGGATATGTCAACTTAATGTAGCAGCGTGGCATGTAAAGATAATAAATCTCATGAAGCGCAGAAACTCAAGTGACCTGTGTGTGAATTCCAGTCATGTTCATCATGATGCTAAATTGACGCCTGGTTATCTTTCCGTGGGTTTGGTTTAGTTTGAGTTGATTGTGATTTGTCACAGATTATTCCCATGGATACGCAGGAGAGCTGAGTTATGGCGCACCTGCACAGGAAGTGCTTCAGCCATGTTTTTCAGTAGATGCGTTTCTATTTTAATCCATCCAGCTGTCTATGCAGGCAACACAACGCCTTGTGTTTTTCCTCACGCTTTATGTTTATAAATGCACAAAGACTATTTTAACGCTTATTTTAATGTTCCATTTTACGTTTTACTGGGGCTTTTGTATGTTGGGCTCTGAGTGCTGGTAAACGTGGGTGACATGGAGCCTGTTCTGTACCTGAACATATTCAGTGAAGTCACAGACTGAAACTTCAGAGAGTAGACCGAAACTGCTGCTGCTCCGCTAACATGCTAACATGCTAACATGCTTCACTGCTGAGGTGTTCCAGATGTCTGCAGCTGTCTACAGAATAGCATAGCGGATTTATATCGTAGTTAAGCATAAGCTTTAACTTGTTGTAGCACCTCAACAGGACGAGAGAAACAGTTGTGCTTTGCTCTGCAGTCTCATGCATTTATTATATCCACACAATGGAACTGTGTTTACATTTTTAGTTTGGAGCTGGGGGTGACTGTCACATTGAGAATGACTTTGCCCATCCACCAAACACAACTTTAATTAATTAATTTATTCATTAACTAAATGTTTTTTTCTTTGTCTTCACTTTCTGAAAGCAGAAACATGCAGGAGAAAACACAAATCAGCGTGAACTGACCAATTACAAGTTTTAACATACCCTGATTGTGTTATCTACAGAGTGATCTACAGTGCTTGCATGTATTTGATGCTTTCGATGCAGCGCTGTTGACGGTCTGAGCGCACATTTAAAGACTGAGAGTTTTTTTAGATAAGCTCTGGTCATGGCAAATGAATTATTGATAAGGTGTGGTTATGGTTATGCAGGGAAGGATTGTGGTGATGAACAGAATGAGCTCTGTAGATCTGATGCTACACTGTTGGTGCAGCAGGGAATCATCTTCTCTACTGCACTATACCTCCTTTAAATAATTAATTTCTACAGTCCCCTATTTTACTAATTCCTTATCTAGAGCATAACAAAATAATAAAAAGTGTGAAATTTGTTTTTTTTTTTTTCAGTCTCAGTGTTATGAAAGCATGCAGGACAGATGTGTTAGAATCCAGCAGAACTGCAAATGAAAATATAATTTCACTCTGAATTAGTATCCTGTAGTCTTACTACCTGAGTCTCTATTATTTGGAATATTTTGTCCATCCATGACGTAGAGAGCAGGTTTTCATATATCTTAAAAATAACTAGAAAATAATACACATAGAAAATAGATAATGTAGTAACATGGACAACATAAAGCCTTATTACAGTTAAAGGACATTAAAGAAACATGAAGATGCTAAATTCAGCCTGTTTGTTTGTTCCATCCCCTGGCCTATAGTCACATAAACACAACAGATTCCATATTAACTTTAGAGCAATGAGCTGGAAGTGCAAGAGGCAGGAAGCAATATGTGATCAGTTGTCACAGATGTTAAAAAAGAATCTTTATGTTGAATAAAAGGCGTTTGCTGTGAAGGTCTCAAGATAAAAATGCACAGAAAACAAAGCTCTTAGGCAGGAACAAGAAGCCGTGAAACACCCTGCAGCAGCTGATTATCTGTCCTGAGGCGAAACATCCTGTCACCTGTCTGCTCATGATATCTGCAAAGATTCATACCTGTCCACATGTCACCAAGCTGTGCGTCAGCACTCCCGCCTTCAATTTCCTCTGAGCTGTACATAAGCTCTGTAGATCTGATGCTACACTGAACAGATCATTTACACATCCACACGCATTTGTTATTCGAAGAACAGATCTCAAAAATAAAAACAAACAAACAAAAAACCCTGACAAGGACAAAACTGCACAGGAAACTAAGAGCTTTTGCTGTCTGTCTTATGTTCTTTGTTCTGTGGCTATATGGAGGGCCAGGAGAGACAAATTACAATAACAGTTCATCTGATGAGTCAAATGTATAATTAATTACACGTATACATAAATCATTGTGTGTGTGTTGAATAAACCATATAGAAAAGTTTTAAATACACCGTCTCTAGGGACGGCAAAGACAATGTCCACGACTTGGCTCCAGATCTTTTTCCTCTCTCCTCTGAGGCCATCATCAGGTCAAAAATTCAAATTCAAATTTCTATTACTTTAAAACCTGAAAAAATTGGTAATAAACAGACGTTTGTTTGCAAGTTGACATATTCAAATTGCTCTCATGTCTGATCAACAGTCCAAAAATCAACAATATTCAATTTAATCTAAAAGAAAACAAAGAAGAAAACACTCATTTTTGGATTTTATTTTTTATTTTTTTTTTTGGTGCATGAAAGCAACTAAACAATTAACAGACTATCAAAGTTTTTGCCAATTTATTTTCTGTTGATTAACTGCTTCAGCTCTAGACCATAGTAAACATTATACCTGCTAAAATGAAATATTAAAGCTCTAAATTGTTGAAGTACAGCCTCCACAGCCTTATGAGTGGTGAATATTGACAGTATCTGTAATCCACTCCACCTCTGTATGGTTACTTGGCCTCCAATTTAGGTTTTCACACGTTAATAATGTAACACGGAGACTTCGTTCATGGCTCAGGAAGTGAGCTGTTTTACAGTCGGCTTCTTCTGGCCAGCTGCTCACTTCTGTTTCTCTAACTTGGCTCCTTGCTGAGGAAGTCGGTTGCTCACTTCTCCATCCATTTATGTGCTTGGCTAGCACTGCCTGTTTACACCGCTACATTATTTATTTCTTACTTTTTCACATTTTCAGCATAAATGAGAAACTGTGTTGGGGATACCTCTCCAGCAAACAAAATGAGCCATCTCTATTGTCATGGAAAGCAGTCGTGCTGCATGCTGGAAGAGTCCACCCGTCCCCCTTCTCCTTACCCTCCCTCCTTCGTTTCATGTCCTCTGCTTTATGCAGTGTGTGTGTGTGCATGCGTATATGTGTGTGACTTGTTCATATGGAAAGCTTGACATTTACAAAGAGATCTATGCGCCTATGCTTTGCTGGGTTGTTGATACAGCTGACTGAAGACTTTTTTTGGGGCCACAAGCAGACTGTTACCCCACTCTTATTTATGGGGGTCACAAAACAGCTGAGTAAACTAGGAAAGTACGTATGAGGGTCGTCTATAGTGGCTTATATGAAAACTGCACCCTGAAGACATAAAAAAGGTAAAATACGAACACATAAAATCACCAATACATTTTAAATATCAGTGTTCAGTAGTTGCATATAATAATAATAAGTATAGGGTTATAGTTTTAAAAAATATATATAATATAGTTTTTGGGTAACAGTGGAGCTCTGTGGCACAGAGGAATAACATAGATGGGACTTTGGATGCACACACACTACTTGTAACTTACGTCTAACATTAGATTTGCTTTCAGGTTTGTCCGACTGTGTGACAGGCTGCTTGCTTTCTCTGCAGCATCATGACATCATTTGGGATTCACGTGCTTCAGCTCTTTTCAGTGTGTGTGATTCCGTTTCTCCAGCCTCACTAATTGACACTGGATATTCATGCCCCAGCTTTGTTCAAAGTGCCATCACAGTGATAGGAGGACACAAGGCCATTCATTTGTGAGGCATGTGTTAAATGTCTGATCGCTGCTGTGTATTCTAATTAAAAGTGATGTGGCTCTCTGTGTTGCGTTCAGGTACTCTGTGCTGTGATATTCTCTTTGCTGTCATTAATGCTGGTCATCTCTTCACAGCTGCTAAAAAGAACTCCATCTTTATTCTTGACAAAACATGGTTTATCAAAGTGTTATTTACCCTAAAACAAAAGTGTTTGTGCTGTCAAACGGATGTGCAGTATATTTTTAAAGATGGAGAAATAGTATTGCGTTCACTCCTCCACTCCTGGAATTTAAAACTTGGCTTCAAATATTGGAAAATACAAAGCATCCCAGTGGATGTAGGTTTTTCATTAAACAGACAATTATAATGATGTGATTAATAGTGTAGAAAAAGAGAATGAGAGAAATGACTGTATTCATGAGGCCAGTACTGCACATTCTATTAGTCTGCCGCTACCTTGAATAAATATGCTTCCTGATGGGTCCCAACACTACCAGCCATTGTAATGGAGTCCCAGATTAGATGTTGGTTATTCTAGTCATCATAATGAACCTGCTGACTGGGAGTGTTCAGCATAGACTCACAAATCCGCAGCAGCGAATGTGTGAGCCTCCAAACACAATACTGTAGATAATTAGGCCTCTTAATGAGCTGGACTTTGCTACAAACGGGTCTGAAGGAGCAATTCTTCCACATTTAGAGGCAGTGAAATGTGCTCAGCGATCAACCGTCCTCAGTGTGTTGTAGAAAGAGCTCTGACTTCGTCTGTTCAGGTCCATGGGAAGTTACACTGCACAGTGTAATGACTTAACGGTGATTCATGGGTAATATAACAGGCAAGGACGGTCATATTTAAAGGGTTGTGATCTAGTTAGTTTATTCAGAGGTTTGCTCTGTCAGAGTTTTCCTTCTGCTTCTGCAGTTAAATGGGTGCACCTCTGTGTATCAGTACAGCTATTACCACGTTTTACATTTAGCAAAACAAACATATGAGCGCACAGACATAACTCTCTACCTGTCCTCTATCTCTCTCACGCCCTCCTACTCTGCATCCTTCCTCCATTACCCCACTACCTTTCCTATATCTCCCTCATCCCCTTTCTCTTCCCCCTTGCTGTTCCTCTCTCTCCTTTATCCTCATCCACTTCCCCTTCCCCCCTCCTCTCCTATCCATACTCCCCCAACTCCTGCACTTTGGGCTAATGAGAAACTTCATTAAAACTTAATTACTAACTGAATAAAGCTATACAGTAGAACTACTACTGCTGTGGTGTAGATGCACCAGTGCAGTGTCGATGCACACTTTTAGAGATTAAATTTAAAGCTTTTGAAGATCTGAACACAGAAAATTGAATACCTTTTCCAGAATGGGCAAATTCATGTTCAAACTACAACCATTCAGTGACTTCTCATGTCTTATATGGAAACATTATTTAATATTTTGTACTTTTCTTCAAGTAAATATTCTTTTTTTTTTCTTTTTCTTTTTAATTTTCTTAAACTGGAGCACTGGTTGGGTGCTTAATGTAGCTGACTAAAAATTTCAACATTTTTTGCTACTTGTCTGTGAGGGTGTGCTCACTGAAGCCAAATCTGGTGGCTTTTGGTTGCCTGTGTGAAGACACTATCCTTGGCTTTCACTTGCCAAAGCAGGTCATTTGTCCTTGTGTTTTGTGATGTGGTGCCATGATTAGCAGCACAACAGGACTGACATATATGAACATTTCCTTATTGGCGTCAACCCTGGCTAAGATTTGTTTGGGTGTACTTGGTTTAATAGTGTGTAAACTCGTGTAAACTCGTGTATCTGTTGAGGTTATTACATGATTAATGATGTGTGTGTGTATGTATGTTTTGGCCAATGTGAAATCTCTGCATATTTCAGCTGCTTTTCTCAATATACTCTTGATACTGTGTGAGGCTTCATTAAACCCTGAGCAAGGTGGAAAGCCACCTCACTCAGGCCCCGACACTGAGACAGGATCACAGTGCCATAACAAAAGAAAATCAAATAAGATCTCCCTGGAATCCTGTTTTATTTGCAGAACTGAGGTGAATTAGTTTTCAACAAGTGCTATTCCCATCTGTTACCTGAAACCTCGGTCCATAGATATGCAAAACAGGAGGCATTGAATTGAACTGAAATATCATTGAAAACTCAGGATAAGACCCTGCTATCACTCTCCAACTGAGTAACTGAACAATACCTCAGAGTTATTCAACTTTTCTGATGCTGCTGATGGTTTATCTCCATCATTAAAACTGACACAAAACCTTTTGCACATTCCATAGGGGTGAAGGCCTCTGAGAAGCTCTAGTATTATTTTAGATACAAGAAAGTAAAACTATTTTCTCAACCGAAAGTGATTATTTACTTTTAATTCTAATGGTACTTATCATTCTAAAATCATTTCAAAATGACATATAAAAACAGAGTTTTAATTCCAGGTTTTTGTAAGAGCCCTGCCCATGTTGGAGCCCTGGTAACTTACACCAACTATTCCCTGCACACTTCTGTGTAGGACACAAATCTGGTTTAAAAACCCTGAACTATGTTTGCCCATCCATCCATGTCGTCAATGTGCCTACTGCGCAGTGTACAGTAAAGAAATACTAAATATAATATAATACATCAAAACCAGTGCAATTCGTCATAACAGCACAGCAGAACATCACTAAACACGTCTACGATCCGTTCATGTTGTTACTGTGTGGATCTAGTGGTTACGGGTCAGTAAACACCGAAGCGCTAACCACTCTGCACAACCTCGGACTGCTACGTCGACCAGCGAACCAGCAGATGGTTAAACTCATCTGTCCCAGATGCCACCATTAGCCTGGAGGGGCTTACCACATTCAGGGCAGACAGAAGCTACGCTCTCACCGGTAAATCTCAAGGAGGTGGTGTGTGCGTCTACACGAACAACAGCTGGTGCAACAACGCGACCATGATCGTAAGTCATTGCTCCACGGACACTGAGTTTATGATCATTCAATGCAGACCATTCAACCTCCCCTGGGAAGCAGTGTACATCCCTCCCAGTGCAAATACTAAGGAAGCCATGTGTGTTCTATACAACGCCATCAGTAACCTGCAAACTTCACACCCGGAGGGTGTTTTCATTGTGGCAGGGGACTTTAATCAAGCCAACATGAAGACCATCCTCCCAAATTTTTAGCAGCATGTGGACTTTGCCACCCGGGGAGTGAACACACTGGACAACATTAAGAAGGCCTTCAAAGCAGCCCCCCGCCCCCACCTCGGCTCCTCAGACCACCTTTCTGTTATGATGACTCCAGCATACAAGACTCTGCTCACCAGAGGTAAGCCCACACGAAAACAAGTGAGAGTGTGGCCTGAAGGAGCTATGTCAGCACTACAGGACTGTTTTGAGAGAACTGACTGGGAAATGTTCAAAGAGGCTGCAACTGACAGTGAGCATACAGACATTGAGAAGTATGCTTCAACCGTGTGCGTACATCTGGAAGTGCACAGAAGATGTTGCTGTCACAAAGACTGTCATAACCAGGGCTAATGCCAAGCCATGGATGACCAAGGAGGTACGAGCAGCGCTGAGGGAGCATGATGTCGCATTCAGATCTGGCAACGCTGGGGCTCTCAGAGAAGCAAGAGCCAACCTGAACCATACCATCAAGGCAGCAAAGAGTACCCAAGGTCAACGGATCCACGGTTTTTTCCAGGACCAGAGCAACATCAGACGTCTGTGGCAGGGCATCCAGTCCTTCACAGGTTGCAAGGCTGCCCCCTCCCCCTGTCAGGACATCAGCTTCCTCAATGAACTGAGTCGGTTCTTCGGACGGTTTGAGGAACTAAACACCACCACCGCAAGGAAAGCCAAAGAAGATTATTGTTGACTTCAGGAAATCCCGGCCCAGTCACGCACCAGTCCTCATAAATGGCACTGCGGACAGCAGCACTAAGTACCTGGGGGCGCAAATCACTGGGAACCTAACCTGGTCCCTCAACACCACCTCCCTGGTGAAAAGCACAGCAGTGCCTGCATTTTCTGTGCAGGATGAGGAGAGCCTCCCTCCCCCCTCCCATCCTGACTACCTTCTACAGAGGCACCATTGAGAGTCAGCTGCATCTCCGTCTGGTTTCGGGGCCTGCAAGGCCTCTGGCTTGAAGTCTCTGCAGAGAGTCGTGAGGACTTCCTACATCACTGTGTCTGAACATAACCCTGGCATCAACTACATTTTCTCCAAAACAAATCTGACAGAGCAAATAAGTGGTATGCACCATATTTAGAGGGAGACATGACTATGTTAGGTTACCTCTGGTCTGAGTGAAACAGCTTTGTGGTAGAGGAAAGATGACCTCACTGTTTGTAGCAACAAAGTAGCTATATATGGCAGACTATAGTAACAGTTGGCTGTGGGCTTGTTTTTTTTTTTTGTTAAGGTATTACAATTTCAAATAACTAATAATGAATTAAAGTAACACTGCATTCCGAAAGCACTGTATGCTAAAATAATTTAAATTCATTTTTCCAGTCATTAGTCTACACCCAATACCTCATAATGAGAAAGTAAAAACTGAATTTATTTATTTTTCAAAGTTATAGAAATGGAAAAACTGAAACATCACGTTGACCAGCAGTCAGATCATGTACCATGAAACTTGAATGTGGCTCAGGCCCCTCTCATTTCCCTTGATCATCTTTGAGATGTTTCCACACCTAGATTGCAGTCCACCTCTGGTCAATTCAATTGATTGGACATTATTTGGGAGGACCCACACCTGTCTATATAAGGCCTCACAGCTGACACTGCACATCAGAGCAGAAACAAAGTGATGAGGGCAAAGGAGCTGTCTACAGAGCTTAGAGACAGGATTGTGCCCTGGCACAGATCTATGGAACGCTACAAAAACCTGTTCTGCTGCATTGAAGGTTCCCAAGAGAACAGTGGCCTCCATAATTCTTCAATGGATGAAGTGGATGAACAACAAGGACTCTTCTTAGAGCTGGCAGCCTGACCAAACTGAGCAATCAGGGCAGAAGGGCCTTGGTAAGAGGCGTGACCAAGAACCCGATGGTCACTCTGGCTGAGCTTCAGAGATCCTGTGTCGCAAAGTACAGCTATATCCTTAATGAACACCTGGTCTAGGGAGCTAAGGACCTCAGACTGGGCAGAAAGTTCACCTTCCAGCAAGACAATGACCTTGAGGACACAACCAAAACAATGAAAGAGTATCTTAAGGACAACTCTGTGAATACGGAGCCCTGACTTGAACCCAGTTGAATATCTCTGGAGAGACCTGAAAGCTTGTGTCCAGCCACAGTCCCCATCCAACCCGACCGAGCTTGAAAGGATCTGAGAAGTGGCAGAAAATCCCCAAATCCAGCTGTGCAAAGCTTGTCGCATAATACCCAAGAAGACACAAAGCTGTAACCACTGCCAAAGGTGCTTTGAAAAAGTACTGAGTAAAGAGTCCGAATACTTGTCAATGTGATATTTCAGTTTTTCCTTTTTTAATAAATTTGCAAAAATGTCTAAAATTCTGTTTTCACTTTGTCATAAGGGGGGAAACTGAGTGCAGACTGTGTGAAAGGCTGTGAATACTTTCTGAATACACCGCATTTCAACTAATACTGTGATTATTATTTAATACATACTGTCTGGCTCAGCCCTGCCTGCAGGTGTACTTGTTTAAATCCATGTCCAGAGCTCCTGGAGGCAGACAGCCATGCTCTGTGGCTTCCTATCATCAACTAGACAGTGAGCGAGCCGCCTGTGCAGCATTTTTGTCAACTGTCACCAGCAGGGGGATTTGGTGGAGCAGAAAGACCTGGGGTTATTGAGTACATTTGATAGTGTCAGTGCACAAAGAGCTTGTAATCTGTCTCACCCAGTCTCTCTCACTCCTCTGCCCGCCAGGCTAGTAGTTAGTCACACCAGCGAGCCAGCCCTCTCCGTCAACTGTGTTGATTCATTCAGCAAAGAGAAGTATTTGTTTGTTGCTTTTCCATGCCTACATCAACAGGGTCATCATCACCTGTTGGTGGAAGTAAGAGCAATGGTTTATTTAGAAAAAGAAGAAATCACTTCACCTCTAATGTTCTGTTCTTTCCCTCCAACTGTCATATTAACGTGGGAATACAGACAGAAGTGATCTCAGATAAGGTCCACTGACTGTGAGATTATACCAGTAGTACAGATAGTTGTACAGATCTTCCACAGGTCACAATGATCACAATCTTGAACACACTTATTGTAATCTCCCATCTTAGGCTCATCTCCTGTGTGCTATAACACCAAGTGCATCTTGTTTTTGGCTCCGATAAAATCAAGAATTTGACAGCTGTTGTGTGGTCTGGGACAGGATGCATCTGGGAACAGCTCGAACTACACGACTCACTGTGACAGGCACGAGTGCAGATTCTGTGCTGACCTAAGCTTTTTTTTTGGTCTCAGATTTTTTTTAATTTCCCATCTGTAACTGGAACCTGAACCTGAGCCGCACACTTCCTCTCCACCATGACAACCTGGGAAAAGGAAAGACAACACAAACACCCACTCGAAGGCAAAACTCAAACATATCAAACCCATACATACCAGGCTGAAACTGGCAGGAGAATGGTAACAGGTACAGGAACTGAAATAATGACACTAAGTAGCATAGAATAGAATAGAGTTTTATTTTCCATTTACATAGATACATTGCAGTACATGTGCATTGGAAGTCTTGTGGATCCCCCCCACCCCCACCCCCCGAGTCAAGCTTACTAAAAAAGTTAAGAGAATAAAATAAGAAATAAAGAAATAAAACAAATAGAATAACCAAGAAATAAATAATACAAAAGAAGAGCAAGATAGTACATTTAAAATACTGAGAAGTTTAAATTAGGTGCCTAATATAGCCACACAGTCACTTTCAGTATGTGATGTTTCACATGGTGATTGTAAAAGGCATATTGCACATAGTAGAGAGATATTCCACATGGTGAATGTAGCGACATATTTCACATGGTGATAACAGATGTATATTCCACAGTGGTATTGCACATTAATTTTTATTTGTGAAATTTAAGGAGCAAAGGGGGGTTTTAAGTTTGGATTTAAAAACCTCAGCAGAGTCAGAAAGTCTGATGTCAGCAGGAAGGTTGTTCCAGAGGAGGGGGGCATGATAGAAAAAAGCTCTGCAGCCTGTTGGCTTCTTTTTAACTCTGGATACAGACAGGAGTCCTGCATTCTGAAAGCACAGGAAGGAATATAAAGTTTAAGGCGAGCAGCAAGGTATGAAGGGGTCTGCCCATGGAGGATTTTGTACGTCATTACAATCACCTTAAAGTCTGATCTGACGTGGATATGGAGCCAATGAAGGGAAGTTAAAATTGGTGTAATGTGGTCACATTTTCTGGATGCAGTTATAATTTGAGATAGGCCTGAAAACAAAACGTTACAATGATCCAGTCTTGGTCAAGCGGTCTTGGTGACGTCTTTGATGTGCTGATCAAAACAAAGAGGGTAGAATCACATGTAGCACCAACATTCTTGTCAGAAAAATTACACAATCACACAGTGGTCAAGTTACTGTTACGGGCCAGGCCAATGACCAGCTTCTCAGTTTAATGAGAATTTAGGAGAAAGTAATGTGACATCCAGCTTTTCACAGACCTCTAATTCAATGATATGAGAAGAGTTTTTTTACAGGCACATAAAGCTGAGTAAGCCCAGTGGGCAACCAGTCATGTTATAAGATGTTTATTTACATTATGTTATTGTCAGTGTCATTGTTAATACAGTACTAAGTTTTTTTGTTGCTTTATTATGGTTAATATATCAATGCATTTATTATGCATTTATTATTGATTAACTATGTACTTATTAACATTTAAGTATCGGCTCTAAAGCGAGAACAATGCCTTATTAGTGTTAATGAATCCATTATTAAAGACTTATTAGCAGTTAGGTGTTTTTTGCTGTTCCCTCATCTGGAATAAGCATTACATGTTGTCAAGGTTAATAAAATGTGAATAAATTACATCTAAATACAGTCAGTTCCACTTGGCTACATTACAAACTCACTTAAATACTGTGTGACAAAGTTTAGGTTTCTTCAAGCAGAGCAGGTAGAGACTGACTGACTGACTGACATGTTTTCCCCTCGGGGCTTACCGTAGCTGTGTGTGCTTGCTGCTGAGACCATTAATTTCTGCAAACCCATACTAACCCATGTACTCAACTCAGCTCATCTGCTGCTGATACCAGCTCTCACACAGACTGGGTGCCCTCCAAACTTCCTGTACATGCTGAACTGCAGTCTGTGCACTGAAGAATGTTGAACAGGCTGCTTGGGAACTTAGGCCTCAAAAGATTCATTCATGTACCAAAGTTAGTTGAAGGCCCAGTCCCTGTTCAGCCTGTGGATTTTACTCCTAAATCCTGCTGCTGCAGTTGGTTAAGTTACTGTAACCGGTCTGATCTGACACTTAGGGTAGCTACGAACTCTGCATTGTGTTGTGGGTGATGAGGAAGGAGATTATTCTCTGTGCAAAACACATAAAAATCAGTACAGCAACTTCTCATGACCAGCTTTCCACAGCCACACCTCTCCTCACAGCATCCGGAAACGAGTGAGCTGCTACCACATTACTCTGTCTGATTAATAAAACAACAAAATTATTATAAGTGTTCAATAAAATAAAATACATGTCTTTCAAACTGTATAGTTACAGTAACTGTGCAATTTTAGAGACATTTTCCCCCCATCAGCGGCAATTATTTTTTATCTCATCAGAATAAATGTGCACAAAAACATAAAGGGAGCTCACATACCTGTGCAAAGCACATAAAACTCATTACAGCAACTTCTCATGACCAGCTTTCCACAGCCACACCTTTAAAAACAAGGGAACAATAACAACAGGCGTGAAAAAAACTGCCGCCATGCTACTTTAGCTTAACCTGAGATCGGTAACCTAGCATGCTACATAAAAGTGCCACACTGATTCAATAAATAAATAAATACAAACTTCGAAATAAATGCGCCAGCAGCAGGTAATGTGTGTGACCTGTATCGTGTAAAATTTGTAACTCTGTTTTTAAGTTTTTACTCCATTGTTACTGTATTTTAACTAGGGGTGGTGAAAAAAAATTGATTATTGATTAATTGCAATTATATTATGGACAATTATGAATAGATTATTACATTTCCAAAGATCTTTTTTTTTTGTTTTTTTTTTTGTAATACACTCCAGTGACTCCTCCAGTTACTGGCTGTCATACAGGATTTAACCGCAAGGCGGAGCTGTTGACTAACAGTCATAACAAAACACCCTGTAACAGAACCAGCGAGCGAGCTAACTATGCTAGCGAGGTGAGAGGGCTGTGAAATGGACAAAGAAAAACCATTAACCGGCAACCAACCAATGCATCCAGCTGGGCTAACAGCGAGCGTGTGGATGCTGTTTGGTTTTCATGGCAGGAGTTCTACACGTCGACAGGACGTACATTGTCTGCAAACTTTGCCGCGCTAAGCTAAAGTACTGTACTAATACTAGCAACATGAGGGCTCCAGGTTTGAACCCCGGTCTGGGCTCTTCTGTGTGGAGTTTACATGTTCTCCCTGTGCCTGTGTGGGTTTTCTCCGGGTACTCCGGCTTCCTCCCACAATCCCAAAAACATGCACATTAGGTTAACTGACTACTCTACATTGTCCCTATGTGAGTGTGTACGTGTGTGGTTATCAGGCTTGTGTCGGCCCTGTGATTGACTGGCGACCACTCCAGGGTGTACCACGCCTCTCACCCGTAGTCAGCTGGGACAGGCTCCAGCTCCCCGCGACCCTGACGGATGAAGCGTTAGAGAAAACGAATGGATGGATGGATCAGGGCTCACATGTCGCGTTTCAATCCAGAGGAGGCTGCGTGGGCTAAAGACAACTGGCTGAAGCCTCATTCCACCGAATCAATGTACTCTCCACGAGGTGACAACACTATTAGCCCCGGTGAAAGACTACATCTAAAATGAGTTTAAAAAAGTTACTGTCAGGGGTGGGGCAAGGAATAGGACCCAAACGCAAAAAAAAACCCAGAACAAAAAGTGGAAAGGGGCCAGCAAGTAGAAGGCTGGTGAGAGAGGCAGGAGTCCTCAGGTGGACGACCCGGGTGCCAATCCAGGGCAGTACAGGAGGCCTCAGGCGGACGGCCTGGAGGTTGAACCAGGGCAGTACAGGAGGCCTCAGGCGGACGGCCTGGAGGTTGAACCAGGGCAGGACAGGAGGCCTCAGGCGGACGGCCTGGAGGTTGAACCAGGGCAGGACAGGAGGCCTCAGGCGGACGGCCTGGA
>JBBMJY010000018.1:2524169-2562816 GCA_037833715.1 Toxotes lorentzi | reverse complement strand
TTATGGGGCTCCTCCAGCAGTGAGATCTGCAGTTTCTTCTGCTGCGTGCTCTGAGTCCTCACCCCCAAATTCACTCTTATATTCAGAATTTGTTTTAGAATTTTAAACTGATGAGATAGATGAAATGACATACACTGCGATCAAGAGCTATTTATATACGTTTTGCCCCTTCCACACAGGTTCCCAACAACCTGCATCTGCACAGCATGGGAAAGGGTGCAGGTGGCCTCTCAGTGCTTAGATCAAGACATTGTAGCAACATTGGGTCTTGTGAGTGGCTGAGAGAGAGTGAGTGTATGTATGTGTGTGTATATGTTTGTCTTTGTTTGTGTGAGCCTCTGTGTGTATTTGTCTGTATGCAGGTCAAATTGACCCGAACATTTTCTGAGGGACATAAATGTATGGCTGTATTGTAGCATGTGCAATCTCTGATCTCTTTTTCTTTTACAGACTCTTCACTGAAAATAAGCTAAGGCCATGGAGTTTCAGGTCAACAGCTTTCTTTCTTTCTCTCACTCTGTTCCCTCCTGTCACGATGCATGTGTGAAACACATCATCAACACGAAATAAAACTGTCTTTGTCCCATATATTTTTTATATTTTATATTTTTTATATTTAATACATATACATATACTTTATATTTTACATGTGTTGTTCTTAACGCATCTAAGACACTTCTGCCTCACTGCCAGACATTTTAAAAAGCTGCAGGATTTTCAGTCTATGACACCAATACAACAAAAGAAAAAAAAAAAGAAGAAGAATTTTATAACAACGATAAAATACAGTCACTGACACTTTATTATAAACACCTGTGTACCTGCTTATTCATGCAGTAATACTATCAGCCAATCATGAGGCAGCAGTGTAATCCATAAAACCCTGCAGATACAGGTCAGGAGCTTCATTAATGCTCACATCAAACATCAGAATGAGGAAAAATTGTGATCTCACTGACTTTGACTGTGGACTGATTGTTGGTGTCAGATGGGAATGAGTGTTTCTGAAACTGCTGATCTCCTGAGATTTTCACACACAGTCTCTAGAGTTTTTACTCAGAGTGGAGCCAAAAGCAAAACAAAAAAAAACATCCAGTGAGCAACAGCTATAAGGACAGAAATGGTTTGTTCGGAGGAGAGTGATCAGACTGAACCGAGCTGACAAAAACGCTAAAGTGACTCAAATAACCACTCTCAGAATTAACAGCTCACTGAACCTTGAGGTGGATGAACTACAACAACAGAGACCACTTCAGTTCCACTCCTGTCAGACATGAAGTCAGGTCAAGTCACAGTTTCCACTCGAAACAGTTTGTATTCTCTCTTTAAAACTGGAAAAATATGGACGATAGCTGCTCAAACCTTGTATGTTATTTGTCATTACAGAGAAACCTTTTGCATTTGGGAGAGAGGGGAAACCTGGAAACACTCTCAGAGGTACTTCAGCCTGGTCCACCTGTTACAGCCTGTATGTGCAAGGTGTGGATAGGTAACACACACATAACACACAGCTGCCTAGCTGCACTTTGATGCTTCAGCTTTGAAGTGATATCCATTCACAGATTGTTTATCGGAATCTGGCTCACGAAACAAGTTCACAGCTCTTCTCATCCTCCTGATGAACACAGCTCAGACTTCCCCAACCTCAAGACTTAATGGAGAGGAGTGTTTTCTTCAGTCCTGACCCAAAGTTTCATTTATCCAAGTAACAGTCCCTATGGAGAACTACTACTTCAATACCTTTAAATTTAATGTCACCTGATCTTGCAGAACTCAAACTCTATCAACAAACTCTAAATAATGTTTAATGAACCTTTTGAAGCATCATGAAAAAGACACCATCATAATCAATCTGTCAGCTTGGCTCAACATGTTTGAAGTGATTTATAATATTTTTCACCTGTAATACTTTGGTTTGACATAGTAACAGATTTATTCATCATAAGTGATGAGTACATACAATTGAAAAATGAAACTAATAGCATGAAATAGAATTCCCTCCAAATCCTTGAATTATTGAGCAGTTGATTGATAAATCATAGGTTTTGTCTGATCACTGCAGCATCCAATTCATTTGCCTCTCTGGTCTGTAAGATTAAGTAAAACAACATGTAATCAGCCTAATAAATGAGCATGCAGTTAATACTCATCGTTCACTGATATAACTAATCAAAGCGTTTGTGTCCGTGTGTGAGTGAACACACTGATGAGTGAAACCCATGAATAACGGAATTCATCCTCCAGACACAGTGAGCCTGCAGATGGCGCTGCAGTTCCTGAGCTCTCTGATAATCAGCCCATGTGTGGAGGAGGCTGTGTGGGTTTACATATACTGGCATTAAACAGCCACGATTAATTCATAATCAGTCAGTCTAAAGTTTGATATGATTTTGTGACACACTGTTATTAATTATACCCTTTAGTTTTTGTTAAAGTCACCAAAATGACTTTCAGTTAAAATTATTACTGGCCTCAGGTGAATAGTTGACCTGAGGCCAGTTTATTTATATTATTTTAACATATTTTACATGGTATGAAAAAAAAACCCAACATGATCATGTGGCGATGTGAACTTCTGTCCCATAGCATGTAAATGGAAATGTGGTTGCTTGTTTTCAAATAGAAGCATCCTGTGTCTTGCAGTGGATTAAGCCAATGTCAACAGAGAGCTAAGCTTTAAACAAACTGTGCTTTAGGGACAGTCAACTGATTCTAATCTGGGGCCAACAACCATAGAGTAGAGGTCTATTCGGAAACAAATACTTAGACACTGATCATATATATATTTGTTATATCACCAGCCACCATATTAAAACCCATAACTGGTTTTCAGTGTTGTGGCTGTTTAGTGTATAGAGAGGATATGAGCCTTGTTGTTTGTAATCTGCACCTGGATTTACATCAAATTACATATTGATAAACAACCTTGATATATATGCATGTATCATATAAAGTTGGTTGCAAAGAATTATGGTCATTTCTGTCAAATAGCGTCATGAAAATTTGGCAACTGGTGATATAACAATGGTATGGGATATAAAATAAGAAGCCAACTGTATTTAAAGTAATCAATATATATTATGTGCTTGGTAAAGATCAGATGAAATTCATAGTGGTGAATGCTGAGAAGAAATATAAATATCAGAAAATTTGTGTATCTTTGTTAAGAACTGTGGAAAGATGAGAAAGATCTGTGTTAAACCAAGAGTCCAATACACAAAGTGCTTTACAGAGACGGTTTCACTTTCTGCAAGAAAAACGAATCAGTTTCATTCTGCCTCAAGTTTCTAAGTTTTGTTTTATGTTAATTCATTTTATATTGGGGAAAAATAAACAATAAAATATAATGAAACAACAGCTTCTATGTACTGTCGTTCTTTTTTTTTTTTTTGCAACATATGGGAACAACAGGAACATATGACTTCTTGCAGATTAAACACTACATTGTCATTGTGATTGTGGCAAATACATCCCTAGCTTTACACTTTTAAAACACATTCATTGTCAGACAAACAAAGTGCAATCACATTGTTAATATCTTTTCTAAAAATCAAAGCTCACATAGCTGCAGTCAAACCTCAGAGCTAGGGAGGGTTTGCGCCCTGGCACTGGGAGGAGATTGTGCTGAATGGCTAACCTTGTCTGTGAGCTGCTCACCATGGCTGGCTAGCTGCCATTGGGAACACTGGAAGTGTGAAAGGGATAGCAAAGCCCCTCAATTGGCTTCCAAAAGCTGAGCTTAGAGAGGCCTCTTTTCTTCCTCAGTGTGACTAGCCGACGAGGCAGGATCTCCAAGAGGCCTGTCACTTTGACCTAATCCGTTTTCTGCCCAGCTGTGGGGGAAAGTCACCTCTTAGTTTTATCACATTTGAATGCAAACAAGGCCGGAAGGGTGCTTGTGTGTCACGTCGGAGGGCCTGTGAGCTCCTCTGAAAGGGAACCCCTGTAGTCAAGGAGAAAAATGTGACAGGCAGCTCTATCATTGCTCACCAGCCAGACAATCTGAAAAATATTGCCTCTTTCAAGGCGCACTCTTCTCTTTGGGGGCCTAACCCAACAGACCAGGCTGTTTAGCATCTCCACAGCCATGAGATTGCTCCCGATTGCCACATTATGGAGCCTCATTGTCAGTGTTTAACATTGCGTTGGTGCTAAGAGGATTAACTTTAACAATCCAGCAGTCGACAGGCGTATACATTCATTCATACAGAACCCTTTCACCATAAATCACTGGAGAGCCTTCTCTGAGAAAAAAAATCTGACTAATGAACTCCCTGATGCAGTCTTTCTGTGAAATAACCTGTTAACATTGTATGAAAATATTTGCTGCACATTTCAACACAATTTTGTCTTTATCTAGATCTATAGATGTTGGATTGATCAGTCTATGAGCCTCACTAGAACTTTGTCTGACTTAATTATAAAGCAAAGCATGAGTTTGTCATTCAGACAATGGTCATATGCCCATTGAGCTGCCAAAGACAACTGTACAGGCAGAGGGATGAGGTCATTAGTTAGCTGGGAGTTATTTAAGGTCCAGATGTGGGAGATCAGTAGCAAATTGTGATGCAATGGATAAATCCAGCCATGTATATATAAACTATGTGCGATCCCTGTGATCACTGAGATGAAGCTTGAAGATCTACAGTGGAGCTTAGGTGTTTTGTTATACTGTATACATTTCAACACATTCAAATATACATCCCAAGCAGTGGAACCACTGTGGTTCCTGAAGACTGTATGGCAGCATAAGGTCACGTATGAGAGCAGTTTATGGAGAAGAGTCAGCATAATGAGTAAGAAGTTCACCCAAATCAAGGCAGAGTAAAAGGAAACATCAAGAAATGCTGATTGTTCCAAACCACACCTTTGTTCATGTTGTTCTCCAGCTACCACGCTGCTGTGACAGTCTGCACTGGGTGAAATGATGAATGGCTTTAATAAGTCTGTAGCTCACGGTTACACCACAGGCAGATGAGACAAAACAAACGTGTGTTTCTATGTATTTTAAAGAGCATGTAGAAAACACACATGTACAGACTAGCTTTATGGCTGATGGATCTCAGGTCTGTGCACCCAGGAAAGATTTCACACAAGCTCCTGAAGTTAAAAGATAGTTGTCACAATTTAACTGCTGCTTCAGAGCAGCTAGTGTCATTTTTCCAGAGGAAATCCACTGAGATGTGTTAATAACAGCAGTAACTTTTTTTTTTTTTTTGCTAGCATGAACCGTGAAAACTCAAATTATATCAATGGAAACCTGAGAGGTGATTTCTGGAAAGGGCAACAGAGAAACACAAGAGCAATGAGCATTAGCACAGGAAAGTGGACACCAAATCTGGTCCATATAGGATGAAATCTCACATTCCCCAGAACTGAGAAATTCTTTTGGATTCCAGAGAGACTGTTGGCTGTAAGTGAAGACTAAATGACTGGATTATGTTGTGTTTCTCTGCGTAATTTCTCCTGTTTAGACACATGAAAGATTTCGTCTGAAGACAAGCCTTTGTTGTACCTGCACCTGTAACCAGAGAATCATTGGACCTGAGGAACAGCAATTTATGGTGGTTGTGATCACACAAGTATCGTCTAACAGAGCCCTTGCCACATTTTATTTCAAACAAGTACTGTAGCTGTGTTAGTGGCTACTGGTAATAATAGTATAGCTTTCTCCTCTGTGAATGCAATCTCACCACACCATCTCTCTGCTTTTAAGCCTCGCACACACTGCTGACATAACACACAAATGCGTCTTTTATTACCTCGCAGTGATTGTTTGCTGAATGGGGAATGGCCTCCAGGAACCTACTAAGCATTCCAGAGGAGCGCTACAGTATTCCAGGGGGAGGAATGGCCATTGTGTCTCAGTTAGGTCAACCTATCATGTGGCCCAGAAATTAAGGATGAGTTTGTAAATAGCTGGACTGGATCTGATTTTCTCTTTCAAGTCAGGTGCCCAGTGGGAGTACATTCTTACAGGTGTACGGTTTGGTTTTATAAATCTGCAGAGTTTCTTTGCGTGGAAGTGTGTTTATAGGGCAACTCGTAGTACAGCATTTGATTGGTTGGCATCGTCTGCAGCACTATTAACACAGCAATATACATCATTAAAACACTGGCTAAACCGCTAATAGTATCTATTCACACAGACAGGAATAATACACAGACCTTAAATTATCAGCAGTGAGGTTTCTGGATCAATGTAACCATATGTTTCTATTAAAAATTGATCAACTTACAATGTGTAATGTAAAAGGAGTCACTCAGTGTCTTTCAGCTCAATGTTTGGCTTTACTGCCTGCAGCTTTACTGTTTTGGTTTGGACTCACTGATAATCAACCTCTTTTTCAGCCACAGCAGGCAGCGAATTTCAACAAGAACCCTATTGTACAATACCTGACAAGCATCAAGTGGCAGACAGACAAAGTTAGCAACTCCCTGGTGAACATGGTGGAGCATTTAGTTGTTAAAAACGGAAATATTTTTCTAGTTTTTCTTGTTATTTTGTTCTGGTGGAAATACAAAAGCTAAAGGATGAGTGAATACTGGACTAGCATTGTCAGGAGGACAGAGGCAGGACTTAGAGCAGGAATGCTCATGCTAATATGATAGCCAGGTCGACCCTCCAAACTGCCAAAAAAATCAGCTGTTGGTTTGGCCATCTAATCTATTGGTGATAACAAGTTCATTGCTAAAATCTAGGAAAACAGCAAGATTGCTAAAAAATAAAGTTGAATGTGGAAAAAAAACGTCAGGCTGGTTATAAACACACCCCTGGGTTAATCAAACCTCTGTGGAAGAACAAACAAAGCCAAAGGGGAAAATTATTTTGAGTGCACTTACTTTTGTTTTTACTTTCCAATAAAGAGGTTTATATAATCTGGCTAAACTGTTGGCTTGTTTGCAACCTGTCATTGTTATCATCACCATGAAGTGATGTAGTTTTGGCAGGGAGCTGGAAAGCTGAAACTATGTTTACGCAACTGCTAATCAATTCATTTGTGAGTGCCACCAGTGCTCTGCAGTACAGTTATTGTACCTTTTCTTCGTGCTCATTATCTGTGTCTGTACAGTATATTAGCTCCATGTCAATCAGCCTAGCCAGCATCAGTTATTTAATTATCATCCACAGTCTGACATCACTGGACTGGCCAGCTGTGTTTTTCTGAGCGGAGGATGACACCGATGGACACCTCTGACCTCATGCTGAACTAGACTCTCAGCCAATCAGATGGCAGCATAGGTCCGCTCCTGCAGTCAGCTATCACTGGAACACACTCGGGGGCTAAACAGAGATGGAACATCTTTCCAGATCAGTCGGAAAAAGAGGAGCATCAGGAGGAGCTCCATGGAAAATACTGTATGTGTTAGTGGAGCATTAAGTGACGCAGCCTGCCAGCGATCGTGGGATCCAAAAGACACAGAGAAAGCCTCACCTGTTAAATGTGAGGGCCACTGTCTGAGCATGTCCGTTTATTCCCCAAGAGCTATGAGGAAAAGTTTGTATCAGTGGCAGGCTGCCTGGGTCCTGGCAAAAATCTCCTCCTACTTATGGTCAGTCTGAAAGCCTCAACATAAATATCAACTTTCCCTTCTTGAGGAGGCCTCAAGCTGTCAAAACAATGACAGAGGGGGGACAGCAACAAGCAACATGAGGCAGCCATGGGAAAGTAGAATGCACATCTCTGGGAGCAAAAGGAAGAAATACTCTTTATTTTTCTTATTCTTATAAATATGAACTTAGATCCCACATGTGTTTGTTCAACTTTTTACAGTCACCAGGTGCAGAGCTTCTCTGATTCATTACATCTCCACACTACCACCACCCACATCAAAATCTCCACACCATGTGAGGCTGACAGCGGTGAGGTCTACAAGGAAACAATTTGTGCATTTGAAGGTTTTCAAAAATACCCAGGAGAGTGTTCTGTCAACACTTTAGGTGAGTCAACACATGACTTTCAATTACAACAACAAATAGCAAGCTTCTTTATTAACACTCATTATCAGCTGTTACAGTGCTGCCTATGGGTTACATGAGTTACAGATTTATCTGCCAGCCTCAAATGTTATTTAAATTTCCTCTTCCTTTCTAAAAATCACGTCTACTGCCAGAAAAGTACATCAATATCAGACATTTGAGCAAAACTTTTAGACCCCCAGCAGTGCTAAGGAGCTGTCTTTCAATGAGTGGGTCTCCATTTTGTTAATCTTGTACATGCACACAAGGACGCGCATGCATGTGTATACACACAGGTTATGTGATGCACAGTCCTGGGTGAAGGTAACATGCAGAGATATGCAGCAAAGCACATTGAAAGATTGCAAGCTAGTAAACGTGGAGGTAAACAATGCTCAATTTAAAATATTATTAAAATAAGCTAACCTAAATTTTCCAACTTGCTATATGAAGGACGAGCTACATGTGGCACTGAACGCTGGATGTAAATTCAGAGGTCCAGAACTGTCAAATGTTGAGCTGAAAGATCCGGTTGGTGGGTTGTATAGTGAGAGTGGCTGCGGGTCCTACTCCTCTTAAAAGATTCATGTAATTGCTCCTTAAAAAATAACATGCAGTGAACCTGTACCACAAAAGCTAGTTGCAGGTGACAAGTACAGAGCTACAAGGGAATCTCTTTCAACTCTCAGAGTATAATAGCGTTATAGATCTTCAGAATGTTTTGATCTCTGTCTCTCTTTTTACCTCTGCCAGGCTTTGTCTGAACATCAGAGGCTGCAGTGAGATGAAAGGTCACCACAGCTACAGTAATGTTGTCGCTATTGTTTTCTCTGTAGCACCATTACCCTGACAGCTGACATGCAAGCCGACTTTTAATTTGTCACCTAAACCTACACAGGATCTGCATAATGCTCACAGACAGCTTGTAGTCGGGGCTGATACGACTTGCAAAGCGTGACATTTGGCACAGAAGTGAGCTGAGATCTTTTTTTCCCTTTAGAATCCATGTCTTGTCACTTGTTGAAACTTGTTGTTTTAAAGCAACAGCAGAGAGCTCACCGATCCAATCCTGGGCTAATGTTGCCAGCAAAAATGACTAAGCCCTGTATTCATCATTATTATACTAATCTCCCAGTTTCCACAGTTTATAAGGCTGTGCCATTGTAGTGACCTTACTGTGAACCTCAAAACTAACAAATCAAAAGACTTTTTTTTTTTTTAAACACAGAGCAAAGTTTGTGTCTACATTCAACATCTGGGCAGAAAAAAAAAGACTTCCTTCAACAGTGATTAGGAGCTCTATCACAGAGGCTGTTGAAGCATGCAGTTTTGGTGCAAACTCCAGAGTCATGCACATTTACAATGTGAGCGTGTCTTATCTCAGTAATTCCTCATAAAGCTCATAAAGATATGTGCTCTATGAATGCGAGCAGAATAGTTTCCTAAATGAAGCAATGCATACGTGAAAACAGACCAGAGACTGGATGTAAAGATAACATGTGGTGAGGTCCTGCACAGGTAGGCAGTGTGAGCACACCCTGAACTCAGAGAGGAAAACAAAGCTCAGACGTCCTGTCGGCTCCTGATTCTCAGGAGAAGTTAAAAAGGTGACGAGGAGTCCACAGAGGCCTCGTAGGTTTTAAAAAACTGAGCTGTCAGACAATGACTTCAGAGTATTCAGCACTCTTTGTGTTGTAGATTCAACTGTAGATTTTAATTTTAAGTGGATACTATTAAAAACATGTTTTTAGAAAAATTTTAAGATTTAAAAATTTTAGAAATCTGTATTGTATTGTATTCAGACCCTTTGCTATGGCAACAAACTGTTGTCAAGTACATTGTGTTCACTTTAATTATCTTTGGGATGCACTTAGAACTTGATTGCAGTCCACATGTGGCAAATTAAACTGATTGGAAATAGTTTAGAAAGGCACAAGTCACATGGAAGTTCAGACTCTTCCCATCCAGTCTGAGGCAACTTGAGAAGATCTGTCAGGAAGAATGTGATAAACTGTGCAAATCCAGATGTGCAGAGCATTAACAAATGACAAATAAATACAGTAACAACTCTAAAAACTGCTATTAGAGATTTACAACATTAAAACTGCATTATTTCTTTATTTATTTGTTTATATGGGGGTGTTACACACTAAGACATGAAGCCATGAAGACGTTGGGGGACACTGTTACAAACATGCTAATGAGAGCCATAAGAAACCACAACAATAACGTTGTGGGCTGTAAAATGAAAACAATGAGCTAAAGATGCTATAAATCCTCTGAAGAGCTGAGTGATAATTCACCACAGCTTTGTTACTACAAGCAACACCAGTCACATGATACAGTCACTTTTTCAGTTGTTAATGGATAGTGCATAGTGGAGCTTTAAGTTTTTGTTTTTTTTAACTTTGGGAATGCTAACCACCAGTATCTGTAATATAATGGAACACACCACAGACAATGAACTGGAAGAACGGAATAATCGACATGGGTTGACCCAAAATATCACCGGTCACTTCTTTAATGCCAGCTGTATGTAGCGACTGTGAATAAAAGTTGGTTTGCTTCTCGTTCATCATTCAAAGCAGTTGCAGAGGACACAGTTGTTTTGGATACACCAATGCAGCGTTAGTCTGTCATCAGGCTGTTCATTACTCAAACTTATTTTAGCATGACTGTCACAACTGTTTTCAGGTTCCTCCAGCTGCCCTCTCTGCTGCGGGATGATCCACCACATTCCTCTGCTTCAATCAACTGTGAAAGGTGTGAGGTGATGAAACCATCAAGAATGAGCAAATTCTACACAGGAATTTATGCGACACTTAAAGCGTACCTGCTCCCTCTATAAAGCACGATCTCTGCTATTATTAATCAGAGCTGGTCTCCAAGTGAACTGAAACAGGATACAGGACTTGTATTAGCTGTTGATTCAACCTCTCCACCCACACTCTGCTTCAGGCTTCAGACTTCAGTGTTTTCTCATTGTTTAATGCCTCAATATGCTTCAAGAACTTCTTACGTCCTTTTATTTGGGGAAAAATTATAGCTTGCTGGGCGTAAAGCAGGAAGTCGTTTATGTAGTCGAAGCTTGCTTATTTGGTTTTCATGTCGGCATGGCCACAGGGACATACCTCCCATGTCCTGTCAGTACAGTGGTTCATACTGTGCACGCCATGTGTCATTACTGCATTCTTCACACATTTTTACAGTCAAAGGAGCAGAGGGTGCAGTGTGTGATGTAAACCTTTGCAGGGACAACTCATAATTTAGTTTGCCCCACACTGTAAGCTCTAATAACAGCGTGATACTCTTCTATATACTCCACGAATTGGTATGAGCTGCAAGCTAACACAAGCACAAGAATCGTTTCTAATCCTTTTCATACGTGGAGTGTAATTTCAGATACACGCCACACATGTGGTAGAAAGGCCTGCAAGAGAAAAACAAAGTGTAATTAAGTGCATCTTGATGCGATTTCCTTTGGCTTCTCTGGGATTAAGCCTCCTGTCAATCACTGCAGGAAACAAAGGGGGACTGGGACCTCCTGCATGGCTTCGTGTCTTAGAGCGTAACCACAGCACAACTGCATGACGCCTCAGTGGCGATGGCAGAAGATCTCTACCTGCTCCACACACTGATCTCTGTTTGGACAGAGATGGTGAAAGCAGGTAGTTGGCATGACTGTAATCGTAGAAGGCTATTTCATCTTTTAAATATAGGGGTCTCTGTAAGATTTACAAAATTTGTTTTGGTCCCAAATATCATTAGCAGGGAAATTATAACTAGTGGAAAGTGGATGCCACTCAGGAGATACGGTCGGGCTTTTTGGGCTCACATTCCACATGCACATTGAAAGAGTTAACATCCATTGAACGTCCTCCTGTCCATACTGGCCATAGAGTGAATACACACAAACTAAACTCTACTGTAAAAGATGGACAAAATCCACCATGTAGAATGCATTCCAAAGATGAGCCAAAGCTAATATGAGGACTCAGCTGTCTCAGTTAGCAAAATCAACTGGGTGTCTTACGATGCTCCAGTCTGAATTTGACATGAAATGTGGTGTAAATGTCCATGGTGCTCAGAGGATGAATCCCACTGACTCAGATGATCCCCTAACTTCTACTAACCCTATGAGCTTAACATTTGTGGTTTTGAGTCAAATTTCTCAAACGGTATTGGATGGACTGCCATGATGAGGTACACTCATTCATGTTCCCCTCAGGATAAACTGTGAAGGCTTTGGTGATCATATGACTTTTCATCCAGTATCTTTGGGTGACACTTTGAGTACTCTGGAAGGTGTTTATAAGTCAGTCTGTTCGGGGACAGATCTTGTAACAACAATAGTGTCACAACCTTTCAAAATGCAATGTATGTAGTGAGATCAAAACGAAGGTCGAGTTTGAAGAGATGAGTTTGGTCCGACCCATGAACATAAACATGTTGATGGGCATCGCAGCTGCTGGGATCTCATCGCAATACGGTCTCTGGTTTTGTTTTGTTTTGTGTATTTTTGCTGTCTGTGTTTATTTGATGCAAATAACCACTGCAGCTAACAGAACAGATGTTAGCTCTGGCGAGCTAAACAACACAGTGTGTGTGGGAAGTGAATTTGTATGCATGCATGAGTGTGTGTGTGTGTGTGATACCTTAGACTCCAACCGAGTTCAATACTTGCAGAAACTCCAGCTTCCTCCAGACCTTCTCATGGAAATTTGAGTGTTGGCCTGAGACAGACTTGACAAAAAAAAAAAAAAAAAAACAGCTCAGTTTCAAATGTCGTTTTTTTTAATCTTGTGAGTACCAACAACATTCAGTTCACCTCTACTGTGCTGGGGTAGGACCAGAAATCTCAGAGATGGATATCTCAAAACCTGATCAAATAAAAACAACAACCATGTGCTTGGCTAGAAACCACTTGAGGTGGGTAAGAGAATGTTTTCTTACAATTTGTTGAACCTACCCTGTAAATCAAAAGAGCAAGACTGTGGTCATGACTTCTAAAATCCCCTAAACTGTGCATAAATAAGGGCAAGAATCTGGTTGCTTCTGCTTTACCAGTAAGGCCATTTCAACACTAAAAACATTTTGCAGCCACACAGAAGAAGTTTAGCTCAGGGCTACAGGTTTATCATTATTTGGCATGCTCCAACCTTGGCCTATTTTAACTAACAAATAACACATCATTCTTTCCAAATTCTGATTTATTGTAGATGCAGTGTTTAAAGTACTTGATGTGAAATTTGATTCATTTGATTTATGCATCCTTCAATTAAAATCTTCAAAACAGCCTTTGGTTTTCCAGAGTATGTGTACCTTGTTTCTGGCTCATTCCTGAGCTGCGACGTCATTGTTGGCACTGTTTGGACTCTGATTTGCCCTCACTTTCAAGGTACTGCCATAATTGCAGTTATTAAGCAGCCGCTGTCTTAAATAATCAGCGTTCTGACAAGGACTCTCTCCTGCACAAGCCAAGCATGACACCTTCCAGCGCTATTTCCAGCGGAGCACCAGCATTTTTTCCAAGCCAAAAAACCCTGGTCTGAAATATGACAGCAAACAAAGTTCTGTATTAAAGAATTAAGCTCTGCATAAATGAAATATCTACTCTGGAGAGTGTGTGAGGCAACTCACATGAGCAGCTTCAGGAACAGATGCAGAGATGACAGGCAGCCACAGCAGTGAGTTGTGTGGCAAACATAAATCTTAGGGATCCCACCTCAGCACAGGTGTTCACAGGTGCACTGCGCACAAACACACACACACACACACACACACACACACACACACACACACACACACACACACACACACACACACACACACAGGCTGGCACCAGCAGTTGCACAAGAAAAAGCACAGGCATTAAACACTGGGGACCTTGGCAGTGACACACTTGTGTTTATAGGAAAAACACCATGAAGCAGTTCATTAGTGCTTCAGTCACCTGCTTGTTTTTTGACAGAGGCCTGTGAAGGATGATATACGGTTAAAGAGCATGTGTGATAAAATGGACAGCTAATGTAATGCAATGCAATCTAAGTGGTGACTGAAAAAAGGGAAGATGAAGGGTGTGCAACTGAGCATTGGCAGTTACATCATCACACTTGAAGAAAATGTGTTGGTCCATTGAGTAATTATTTATTATTATTTGTCTGAAGTCTAAAGTAAATCATGAAACAAAAATACAAACTGAACATGAAAATGTTTCATGTTTAAGGTTTTTGGACCATTCATCAGATTAAACAATCCATTTCAATATGTCACCTTCACTTTGGGAAGCTTGTGATTGGCACCATGTTGTGACATTGTTAATGGACGGTAAATTGTTAATACGTGCATTTTATTGCAGATGGTCTGCAGATGGTTTTCCAGAAAGCAGGTGACACACTGATCCAGAGGAATGAATCAAATGTCCACTTCTCTGAGTCCTCTCCATGTTGGATTAAAAGCTGAGACACATAAAAGCAGAAAAAAAAAATACAAAAATCATTCATCTGGACAAACTTCTGAACTGCAGGTGAGAGATGAGAATTAAACAGTAAAAGGATGAGAACAAGCATCACATCTATAAATACATTTAAACGTGACCAAGTCAACCTTAAACTGAGCCATAAGAAATTTTACCCCTGGAAACTGAAGTGGTTTGACATTAACGGTACTGACATTAAGATTGTTGTGTACCACAGTGGAAACCACAGAACTTATGCTGGTTCCATTTTCCATTTCCAGATTATAACACTATGTTAATAGATAATGAGATAATAAATAATAATCGTTTTAGAAATCAATTCTCCATCTGTGATTGTGTCTTGTGTGTTTTGTGTTTGTGCATTTCATGTTGACAGAGTTATTTGGAGGCCACATCTTTAGAGATGTGAATTGAAAAACCAGCCAGTTCTCTCTGAAACACTGATAATGTTGTGGAGCTCTCAGTGACAGAGCCTCCGTCTTACTCTGACCAAGGCTGTTTGGCCAGCTGCCTTTTGAAAGCGTCACTCTATTGAGGCAAAGTTTAGCCGAGGAATGTTTTGTGCTGATTATTCCGGGAGTTAAGACCTTTTCTGTTGCTCAGATTGAAATCCTCCTTGACATCATCCCCTTGCAATTGCAAAGGCCCCTCCCAGCTTTCTTCTCATTTGCCATTTCCACAAAATAAATAGCATCCAAATTTTATCTGGGTTTTGCACGGTTACCATTTTGTTAATGGGCAGTCTGGCCTCTCGATGAGACGAGGAGCATTTTTGGGGGGCACAGTGTGGTTGTTGTAGCAACGTTGTTGAGGAGTGAATGAAGCAGATGTCAGAGTAATCCATCAGCCGCCAGCTCCACACTCCCACTGCTCGCTGAGGAACACACACTGCTGTGACACCTGCAACACGGCCCGCAGTCACACCTACTTCACTCTGACCTGCCTCCACAATAAGACCAAACTTCAAAAAATGGTTATTAAACACAATCAGCTCATTCTGTTAATTCTGAGACAACATTTATTGAACAAAAAGAAAAGACAGTGTGGGTCTATATGACAAATGACAACATAACTTCTGATTCAAGAACACTACAGCTTTTGAGTGATTTCATTCAGTCACACACTAGAAAAACCTTTAATGACGACTTTTAAGACATTCCCTCATTAAAAACCAAACTTGTTTGAAATGTGAATGAACTGCATGCTTTCTGCAGCTGTATTCATGTAAAGCTCCCCCTGGGATGATGGTGTTTTACAGCTTTATCTATAATCAACTTGTCATGATACTATACTATCATGGCTGGTGTCTCTGGAGTCCCTGTCAATGTACCTTGGGTTGTTTGATATTGAAATGCTAGGGCAGGTCTGGGTATCAGACCTTAATACTTACACTGTGTCCATAGTACCAAGCAACCAAGTACCAAAAACTGTCCAGCATCAACAGGTGGGACTGAATTCTTGGTCATGTTTATTTCTTTGATCAAATATTTCGTGATCAGAACTTTTTTTTTTTTAATGTTGTTCGTTATTGATTTTATGTTGGTACCAAAACTCAGGCATCATATTTCAGAATATTGAAAAATGTCCAATGATACTGACCATGATCTGCAACGTCCCTCATTCATGTCCACTCAAGGACTTGTGTTGGATTTCATTCCCCGTCTACCTCTTCCCTCATTTCCAGTCTTCACTCTACTTTTAACTGTCTAGTCAAAGGCATAACATGCAAAAACATGTTAATATGAAAAGATGCCCAGCCCTGAATCCTGTTAGTGAGAAACTTGACACAGAGCAGACACTGAATATCTGTGGACTGGTTAAACTTACACAGACAGAGAGCTGACTCTCTGCAAACTGTAACCTCCAAGGTTCAGTTCCCGAAGTAGTTCTACCTCATGTACATCTTATTTGTATTACTGCAAAACACTGAAAATCCAGCCTTGAATCCAAACCTTTTTTCACTGTCCTGATCAATTCATCTAACAGCAAACAAAGTCTAACTGGATGGAAAAAGAATGTGATATTTATTTAAGCACATTTGTTATTTTTATGTTCACTGTTTTTTAGAAACACAGATGAAATAAATCCACTACAAGAGATGGAACTGACTCAAAGAAGCTAACGTTCATGGAACAGCCTGGAGCCGACATTAGTACCTCAGCTCTGTGTAGGTAGCAAAGCCATTTCCTGAAATGGGTTATACGTCACAATACTGCAAATTTCAGTGTGACATTATCGGATTCTTCTGCTGAGGAAAGAGGCACATTTTTAAAACAGTGTTTCAGTGGGTAAAGAAATGCTAAGAGAAAATATCTTACACAAAGATAGAAAATAAATAAAACAATATTTATATAAAAATAATCTCTTACAAAATATATTCTATCAACCAACATCGAGGGATGTTTATGTCTGGAAGCTCCTGGTGGTGTCAACTTAGCTTGAAGAGTCAATACGGCTGCTGAGTCACAAACTCCACAACTTTCCAGACAACTAGCAGCAAACGTGAGGGGAAGGGGGGAAGAAACAAGCAGAAAACAATTCTATCATACTGAGTGAAGAATCAGTAGTTCAGTGTTCTCCTGCTGGGCTTAATACTCGTGAGCCGCAGGTTCGCAGATCTGTCAATCAAGTTCTGTTTCAGGTTTCAACTCCAGTGTTTAAGTTTAAAAATACGATAGTCAAAAGAAAATTCTTTTTGCCCTTAAGTGCATTTTTTCTAAAATAAAAAAAACCAAAACACCAGGTATCTACACCAGCTTAAAACTTTACCAGATTTAGTCGACAGTGAAATTTCAAAACAATCAGTAGTTTTCTCACTGAATAAATTATTAGGTTAGAAAAAGAAAACAAAAGGCTTTGAGGTGAGTCATGCCAATAGACCAGTGAAGTCAAGCCTGGGGCATGAAATGACATTAGAAAAAAACACACATGAAACGTATGAGCCCATGGATCGAGTCCAGTGTGATGGCAGACGTGCACTGGCATCAGTATCATCAACACAAGTTGGAGGAAGTGGTTGTCATGATGGCTGTAGCATCAAGACGGCAAGGCATCGCTTCACACGTGTGTGCCAGAAAGAACCCTTATTCTGAAATACATAGCAACACACACACACACAGTCCAGTCTAGCTGTCTGAATACACGTCCAATAAATATCTCTATTTGCAGGTATACACCTCTGTCCTCTCACTGCAGGTGTTGCATTTAACGTAGCAGCACCACAGGAACTTGCAGTTGCACTGCCACACACGCGAGTACTGGTGTGTGTTATATCCCCGGCCGCAGCACATCAGATCGCAGCTGTTGGGCTGCTGAGCCGTTTTGTTGCACAGGCGACCCTGCGTTCCCATGCTGCCGGTCAGAGGGTCGGCCTCGCAATAGTTGGGCGACCTCTCGATGTAGACCAGCTCTGTGTCCAAGGGCTTACGGTAGGAATGGGGTTTCTTGATCTTCAGGAAGGTGGGGCGCTTGTTGCGGCTGGCTCGTACCGGCTCCACGTGCACGGCCTGGTTGTACTTGTCCTTGAGAATGTACCCCAGCTGACGGAACTTGGGGAGGGTTGTCCAGCAGGTTTTGGTGGTGCAAGATCCTGACACACCGTGACACTTACACTCCAGATGCATGCCCTTCTCCAAGACCTGCAACATGGAGGAAAAGTTTTTAGATTCTATCAGTCACACCTTCATCAGAGCTTTGTAGGATCTTAAAAATCTTTTTCGTAAGAGAAACTTTTTCAGTTCTAACTTCACACACATGGTTTCTTACAGGTTGTTTCCATAATAAGCAGGTAAGAAACATGAGTTGGGAGAAATACTCAGTGATATTGCATGAATAGTTCAACAGGTTGAGACAAAAGTTTTCAAGCATTCCAAATGAATGTAAGCATTCCAGAGATCTCAGAGCTGCTACAGGATGTCACTCTATGGCTGGTAGCCGGTGTGTGCACCATTCCTCAACAACACACGCATGGAAGAACCATGTAAAAGCATGGGAATCCTCGAACTTCTTGCATGTGCTGTTATTTAGTAAATAATTTGTATGCTCATATACTAATCACACTTGTTTCACTGGGTTTATTTCAGTCATTATAACAAGATAACTGAACAATAGAAGCTTAAAAGGACATCACTGATGTTACACATCAGGTTTCCAGTCATAGGGAGTGTTAGTCTGCGAAAACAGTTACGATATTATGTCTCCCTGGAGGAAGCTTTGTCAGCTCTGAGAAAATAACTCTTATGATGTCACGGTGACCTCATCAGGGTTATCTCGAGCCCCCAGGAAGAGCGCTGGACTATGAGAACATTTTGGCGCAGAGGCCATACAGGATATTGCAACTTCTTCATTTATCACATGATGCACATTGAACCAAAAATCCAATAAATACCAGTTTTTGTCAAACAGTGAACCCAGTTTTCAGAGCATCTCAAACCCCCCCCCCCCAAAAAGACTTTGGCAGGACCACAACAGCAGGTGGGACCACAACAGCCAGTAAACACTCATGTCTGTCACTGACTGGATGAATGGCTGGAGGCAGGCTCTAGTGTGTATGTTCTTTATACGTGACCAGTGAGAAACGTTTATATGAGGGGCACCATCTTTAAACACTGTTCAGTTCTCCTTAATTCATTCATGGGTTATCTCAGCTTGGGCTGAAAAATGCTATCAAGCATATTGGGAAATGTAGGATCTTGAAGTTTTGCCCATACTAAGGACTGATAGTCAGGATATCCTAACTTCTGCTGCTGCCTGAGAAGTGCTTCTAATAAATGAAATGTACTCTAAGTACTTAGATTGAAATAAATTTCAATTTCAACGCCAAAAGAAAAACAGGAAAGTTAGAATGAAATGAATCTGTACAAGGTGATGAATTCAAACATATGCTGGGTTCATTTAGGAGTTGTGGTGAGTAAAGAGATAGTTTGGTCTGTCACCACACTGAGACATTTATAGTGAATAGACTGGCGGCGGTGAAAGGTCTTTTCAGGGTTAGAGTGGAACGTTTTGGTGTGTTTGGCAAAGCAGCTGGGGTATTCTCCGTGTGCCTTGGGCTGAATGACATCAGCTTACCCTCCTTCCTCCTCACCCTCGCTGGCATTAAAGAAGCCTCACCCTGCTTTTTAATTATTCCACTCTGATATGGCCTCAGACTTTCTGGAGTCTCGTGGGGTAATTGTCAAAAGCCTTGGATGCACACAGCTCAGTGTGGTCATGCTCCTGAGATCTGACAAACGTATAATTCACGGAGTTCAGTGGAGTGAGATGCCAACGAAGCTGCCATTGTTTGTCTAACAGAGCCGCTGTAAGCCCCCCGTGGCACCTTTTACACTATTGTTTATTCTTCTCAAGAAATTTGAAGGTTGACTCTAAAAACACACTCTGACATCATCTCAAATTAAACATGAAAGCCTCACTACAATAATTACAGAGGTATAGGTTTAGTAAGTGTATATTAAGAGATTCACACACTCTATCACATTCAGACTGATGCCAGACCTCAAATATGAAGCCTTCTCCCACCACAGCCTGGTCCACAGATGAAACAGCTCCTCTCTCTCCCTGAGTGGGACCACAACCTGTCACTGTGACACGGACCTGAAATCTATCTAAGCAGATCCACCACGCAGCTCCTCAATTTTTACAAGTGCAGCGCTCAATACACATTTTCAGGGTCTCGAACACAACACAACACTGAAAGATTTGTTATTACATCGATAAATTTAGACTTTGTTACCAGTTGTGCAAGCATTAAATTTTTATTGAATTTTTACAGTATTCACTATGTCAACATAGCATGTTAGCATGCTAACATTTTATATATCAATTTTTGGCCCCATGATGGTTCTAGATGAAAAGTTAAGGAGCCAACAAAGGAACTGAAATTCATGTTGAGCAGGAAATGATATCGGAACCAAATTTTGTGGCAATCAATCCAATAGCAGTTTCCCAAACTATAAAAAATCTCACCCTAATGGTGGTGAGGAACCATCAGGGAATAACCAATATCAGCAGGATTCATCCTCTGGGGATACAGTGTTGATTCATGATTCAAAATTTCCTTTTGCTGCTGCCCCATATAGGCACCCTAACCTATGACTGACCATGGTAGCATACCCTGTTGCTGGTCTTCACTGACCTCCATCACTGCATTCTGGTCTGATCTATTCTTCATCTTTTCTCTTGTGCAGACTGAATAAAATAAATAAAATTTATTATCAGAAGTCCTGCTGCACATCACATCCATCCTCATCCTCATCATTGCTCTTCATCCCTTCACAACCATCACCAGTGTCGAGACTACAGTGGGGGATTTTCCCGAGCAGCTCATGAAATGATTACCCCTCTGAATGATGATGCTACGATGGAGTTTAACTGCCAAAGACTCCACACATATTTCTTCATCTTTTCTATTGTGCAAACTAAATCATATAAATTCAATTATTTACTCTTTGTCTCTCCATGTTATTGTCTCCCTCTAAGATCTACACTCCAGGAGACGTGTGTACACTGCAGTGATCTCAGAAGTTTACCGCAGACTTCCACTCATCCATCATGTGCCTGCTGGGGCTTTTCCAACAGGCTGTTTTTCTGTGGGGCCACTTTGTGGAGGATCCTGCCATTTCTATTGATCTGTCATTTGGCTCCCGACTTCCCTCCACTGGTTAACAGCATCAGAGCCTGGCTAATGTACTCTCATATGGTCCTGGGTTCACGTCACTGTGCATCTTGTCAGACACTGTTACCTCTTGACTCTACATTATTTGAGTTCTCCAAATGAGCAGCAGGATCCTGCATCGACCACACTCTGTCCTCAGTGGCTCCTGATGTCACTGTACTTGTTGTGTGTACTGGTTGTGACCTCTTTCAGTAAATAACTGTGAGAAATGACTGCAGCCAAACCCCCAAACTAGACCTTACTCATCTGCATTTAACTAATTCCACCATCTAGAGTAGGTCTGCATCAAATAAAAAGTGTTTCAACAAAAATGATCAGATTTAATAAAGATAAATCCATCACTAATCATGTTTTATAATTCAGTGCACGTATTTCTTTTACCATGTCGCCTCAACTCTAATATCTTTGACCTGTTTATTGACAGTATAACCAGTTAAATGCTAAAGCACTGAGTAGACAGCACTGCATATATTTACTGTACAGTTTAAAATCATCTTCTTCCACTCTCTACTGTTGTGTGACTTGATGACCAAGTGATCAGCACTGAACTACTGTCCATGTGTCAGCCCTGTGAAGGACTGCTGCTGTGTCCGGGCTTTATTTTGCCTCTAAACAGCAGGTAAAGCAGCAGATGGAGAAAACAGGTGTGTGTGCATGGATATTACCTGAACTGATTTTATCCTGATCTTTCACACAGATTATCTTGTGGTGTTTGAATGTATTTTTATAATTACAGAATATGTACGTATTTAGCTTTGGGACAACCAGACTGAAACCAACAAAGTGCTTGTCTGTCTCTCAGTACCTTCTGATCTCCACCCTGTCTCTGGTTGTCACCCATTAGCCCACTGGTTTCTCCTGAAGATGTATGTTTTTAAAAACACCTCACAAATATATAGTTTCATCTTTTTTTTTTAAAAAAAAAAAGGAGGGCTCAGTATAATTTCCTCAAACAGCTGGTCACTGTAGTTTTTATCAAATATTACTGAAACAGGAGGAAACAGAGCTTTTTGTGGAGAATGTTTTCAGCTGTAGATCAATCCACGTGTGTGTTCACAGTGATGAAGGAACATGTCGCTCAGTGCAACACTGTGGCTCACTCATGTGTTTTTAATAGCTCTGTGGCACAGAGGAATAAGATATGTTGGGCTTAATACTTGTTCATATTTGCGGTCTTTGCCAGCCTTATCCTTTAAACACTGTGTTCACTGACGTTATTAGTTATACAGACTATTACAAACATACCTTGCGTCCCACTTCATTGTTATGTAAATTCATGAGAGTCCTGGCATTCTGCTTAATTTCCCGCGCATCCACAAACACCTTGGAGAAGCCCAGGCCGTAGTGGATGTCTGCAGAGCAGCCGCCCCACTTCCAGCCTTCCTCCTGGTTGTAGAAACCCTGTTTCTCCTTGTCACAGCCACAGCCACTCAGACTGCCCTGGGTGCAGGCTGCTGTGACTGCATGGGCAACCCCGGCAGCAATAATCGCATAGGTGAACGCAGCCTCTTTACTGCCTGCGATAAAGAGAAAAGACATTTTTTAATCACAATTGCGGACAACAGGATTCACTATTTCAGACTCTGTCAAGCCTCCTTACATACCTGGCATAGCTGCCTCAAACCAAATCAAAAATACATGAGCCAAGCCAAGTCCAATTCATTAATCATGCTCTCTTTAAACAGATAAACTTCGGGAAAAAGCTCTGAATCTTTCAGAACAGCACAGTTTCACTGTATTTATGATTTATGATCAAAGAACCTTCAGACTCATGACTAGTCTGTAAATTTAACATTTTAACCAATTAACATTCAGTCTGTTGATGACATAGGACTGGTAGAGATATTTGAGACCATCCAGTGGGAGATAAAATATTAAAGGCATCATTTTGGCCCTTGTCCCAGCTGCCATCACACCGGGATCCACCCTGTGGAGGTGAATCTGAGAGGCATGCAGAGCCTCCCTACATAGATGGATCTCCACTCCATAAATCTGAGTGCTTCAGGTCAACTGCGTTTTTTAATTAAAATGGAGATAATTCCTGTGGGGAGCACATGTGGAAACCATCCAAAAATGACCATAAGTTGCAAAAAAGTCATCATCTTTAACAATTAAACCACCATAGAAGCTTTTTTAGACATTTAAGGTCATAGTTCTTCTTCAAACAGTGAAATTTATGTGCAGATGTTAAGTTTTGTTGGAACAAACTGATGTGAATCTGTTTGTTGTGCAGTGATGGACAATCTCAGAGTTGAACGATGTAATGGCAAAGCAGACAGAAACACAGCAGCATTCGAGAGTGAATTTATGAACTAAATATATGAACTATTACATAATTTGCAGCAAACACTCTGTGAGCTTCTGCTTCAGTCGGTATAGACGCAGCCCATACCCACACAGAGTCACTTCAAGTAGCCAGCTTGGTGGATGGGGAGGATACTTTATCTCAGTGCCAAAATACTGTACATTTCTGCATCACTGCCAACAACAATCCCAAATTTATGTAGCCTATTCTATCAGTTTTCAATGTTCCAGTCTGATGAAACAAAACAATGGATTCAGACAGGCTCCGTACAGGGCAGCTGGGACTGAGCAGCGCTCGAGCCAACCTGCTGTCTCCTGGAAATCAGCCTGATTCTCTGCTACATTTGAGTGAAATTTGGATTTTGCGGAAATGTTTGCAATCATCTCTTCTCACTGAGTTTTGTTTAAAGCTGCTGATATGCACAAAAACAGACATTGCTTCCCTAAAGCAGAGGCCTAAAATGATTCTACATAAAACATCCCCTGCCAAAGCTGCAGAACCTGGAGGTAAATTTGTAAACCAAGAAGAAAGAGCTTGTCTGAACTTGAAGCTTTTGGGGGAAAAGTATTTTATGAACATACATGTAGGTCATCAAGCTGAGAGCAGATAAAGAGCATGTAGGTCTGCATGTTACAGGCTATGAAAGAGCAACAGGCTGGTAAGGACATGCATTCAGTTAAAGAGTGTGCATTCATCATAAAACACACTGAAATCAACAGGCAAAAGATTCCCATGTATCATCTTAACCATTATGATCAGAGGTCACTTAATGAATCCTAATCACTGTTTATATCGACCTGTAAGGCTGTGACCTGCTCAGTTACACATCAAACTATTCTTCTTGCAGCTTTGAAGTGTGTGAATCTGTTCTCTGCTCAGTATTTATTACAGATAATGCTGCAACCATTTCAGGTAACACAATACAGCCTAATACAAAAACGAAATCAATGTTCAAAGCAGCAATCAGCATAAATTAAAGGCTTAAACATGATGTGAGCTATAATCCATAAATACGCTTCAAGTGAAAAGTGACACCCAAGCTCTGCGTCTCTGTCTGTGAGATGACAGGATGAACTTAAAGGACAAGCCAGTGAAATTCCAGCGTGTTAAATATGATTCTCTACTTATTTCCACTGTCCCGTCTTTGGAGCAAGCATCGCCTCCGGCCTTATTCCACATGCAGGATAAAATCTGTGGCTTATTTTCCCACCGAAAGCAGATGCACCGAGTCTGAGCTTCTGACTGTCAGAGGTCGAGTACCTCGGAGGGGACTGTCTTTTTGGACTATATTTGGACACTGTATAGCAGTTTTCAGCGCTGGCTGTCCAGCTTTTTCAGGCAGTGTTAGACTCTTGTTCAGATGCAACAAATGAACAGATGTTATGAACAGATAAAACAGAAATTTATAAATAAAAACATGCAGTGTACACACAACAAACAAGTGTTAACCTGCTGGTGTTTTACTGTGCAGCAATGACAGAATGAAATTGCTTATGTCACAGTAAATACTATTTTATTGGTAAAAAATAAAAATATATTGTGAGCACTGTATATATACAGATCAAGGCACATTGACATGTTTAACAATGTCTTTTATGGCACTTTGGTAAAATGACACCGATTAAGTGAAGCTTTCACTGTAATAAGAGTTCCATCATTCAAAACAACAGAAATAGAAATTCTGTAATAACAGATACAGTCACTGAACTGCACTGTGAATGTATAAACACCCTCAGGACATTTAGTCTGCATACTGTGCACAAGAGATTAAAGTACAACAAAAAGGCCCATCACAGAACCACATAGAATAATGTTGGGAAATAACACTAATTCAAAATGCTTGTTGCACAAAGAACCAATAAACCCAATAAACTGAATAAATGTGCAGCTTTTTTTCTCCTGCTGTACATCAAGTTTAATCAAAGTGCAACATACCCACTCTGAGCTCTTTCCCGAACACGGTCCTCTCTCCCAGGGCCGAGCAGTTCCAGCGGCCGTGTCTGAACTGAAACTGACACTCGTTGATGCCCATCTGAACTCCCTCTCCGATCACTATGATGGCATCGGGTCGGCTCTGACAGATAGTCCTCTGACGGGGGGCCAAGCCGGGGATTTTATTACAGATGATGCTCGCTCCCAGTGCGACCACCGATGACAGACCCCTGCGGTGAAGGCGAAAGGTTAAAATATGGCATTTTTGTTCCTATGGATGTTCCTCAGGTGTTTTCATGCAGACTTTTCTCAGGATTAATCTGAGGAAATACACACAGTTCTGACTGATCACACGTGTATGGTAATTGCATGTGGTCTACTGGCATTCCTATGTGCTATCTCCTCTAATGGAAAGCATTTTAAATTCTCCTGCACTCCTTTCATCAAAAAGAAATCTTACAGCGCCTGTGCGTAAATGCACTGACAACCTGTGGAACATCCCAGTAACTCACCCTATTTTCAAATACACTATCCCAAGGCACAGGAAAAAATGTAAAATCCAGCGCCGCGTCTTCCTGCTCATGGTGCTCAGGCCAGCCGGTGGATTAATGCTCTACTGCCGCAATAACCAGCTTTATTTCTCCACCGAGTCCCGCGGGGTCTCCAGGCGTTTCGAGCGACAGACGTGGATGAAGCTCCTCGGGACAAACCAAAGTTTGCGGTGGAAATAAACTCGTCCTGATTTCATTTGGTAGGTGTCCGGGAGTGTGAGCCTGTGGTGGAGCATTGGGGCCGCTGGTTTACAGGTAAGCAGCTCGGCTCCTCGGGGATCAGGCGGTGAGTATGCGTCTACCTTTTTCTATCAGGGCGTGTTCAGCGGAGGATCTGCCTCAGAGCCGCTCGCAGTATCAGCCTGCAGGTACACGGTCAGCTCATCCGTCCTTCTATCAGCTGAAATAAAGAGCCAGTCCAATCCTCAGGTCCCTCACACTTCGTTCCAGCTCACAGACTCCAAGTCCTCTCCGGGCACACTGGATCATCCGCGCACCTCAGGAGTCCATCCCGCCTCTGCACAGTTCCACTCTCTGACAGACAACCAGCTACCCGCACTTTTTATTCATTTTCCAACAATAAAGGCCCCTCCCACTGATTCTGAGTTATCTTGGCACGTTTTGAAAGCTGCATCTGCATCAGATCACATTTCATCTGATGCGATCTGTCCCTCAGAAACAGCACCGGTGGGAACCTGTAAGTACTTCACCTGGGTATTTCCACTGTGTGCCAGGCTTTATACTGATACTGCACCACATTACACAGGGAACTATCAGTTTAACTCCACTGCGTTTATGTGACAAGTTAATAACTTTACAAAACCAACATTTTCAGACCAAACATCTCATCATCTAATAAAATATATTCTATTAATAAAAACGCCCAACACCATTTAAAAGCAGTTAAAACGAGCTCCACCTCCAGCAGCTGCAGCATTACAATGCTTCTCACACGGTAAAGAGACAATAAAGATGATCCGCTGCTAGAGTAAAACAACTGGAGCTACTCTGCACCATTTTTACTTTACGACTGAAACGTGTCTTTTGTCTGTTTTTATTTAAATAAAGGTTTGAACTCAGGCATTTTAATTGTCATAGTATTTTTATGAAAGAGCTGCTTCAACGTTTCAAGTTCATTTTCCCAAACATATACTAGGAAAAAAAATTCAAAGGCGGCCTGTTGTATAAAATGTGTTTAATCTACCACCAGAATAAATCTAAAAATTACACTTAAAGATTTAAAATACAGTTCAGCCAGTGGCAGTAACAGCACTGTAAGTCCGGCTCAACAATAACAGGTAGAATAAAATTAACATGTAACAGCTGTATTTTCTCATCATTTATGACTAATAACTCTTCAGTGCTTTCCAGGCTTCATGGTGGTCTCCTGTGCAGGACTAATGGTTTGAGCTGTCAAAGGACTACAGCCCCATCTGCTGTCACACCCCTGGAACTACGATCGTACTGAGCTCAAAAGCTCATGACTGAAATAACCTGTTGTGTGGCCCTGGCCAAAAACAAACAAACAAACAATAAAAAAACAATCAAATAAAATGACCATCAGTACACCTGTGGTGGAATAATACAAAGTGTTATTACTAAACAACTGATTCAGGATACTGTGGGAGTATAAATAAACTATGTTAGAACCAGGTTTTGACAAAGGGCCACAAGAACACATATTAATGCAGCTGTGACCATACAGCGAAGCAAGCAGCTGATACAGTGAATCAGCTGGAGGAGGCTCTGGGACAGCTGCACACTCCACCCAGTTTAAACCAGCACAGTAAAACTGCCTGAGTAAAGGTGAAGAGGGGCAAACAGACTGAGCTTTACCAACACCTCGATTATTTTCTTTTTTCTTTTTGAGCCTGACAATGTGGCTCAAATTAGACTTCACTGATTCTTAAGTACAATTTTCAGGTACTTCTACTTTAGTACTACTTCATTCTTCCACACCACCACCTGTATTTACATCAGAGAAAGAAATGAATAATACTGCAGTGGAAAAAAAAAAGTCATTTCCTTTTAAGAAAGGTTCCTTTTAAACCTGGGTTAATACTAATTCATTTCTTTATTATTGAAAACTGGAGTCTAAGTAACGCAATTAAATGGAGGTGTAGGAACTGAACAAACAATTAGTACAATACACAGGACTTCCTTGGATGTAACACAGCAGTAAAGTAATAATCACTGCACATAGTTGTCATTGTTCCTTTGCAGAATATGATTTTAAAACTAATAACGAGATTAAATTTAAAACACTGCTAAACTAACACACAACAATACACAATCAGTTCCACCTCAACCAGGTACTTCAAATGCTGCCCCTGCATGACTGCATTAGTTCTTATCAAAAGCTAAAGAAAATACAGGAGTAAGTTTTGGTTTACACAGACCAAATGTAATAAAAAATGTCTTGAATTAATATGTTCATATCATAGCCAATTCCATTATTTCATTATTAATCTATAATCAATCTATAATCAAAACTTCTGTGAAACTAAAACATGAACAAATATTAAAACTAATTCTAAATCTATGGATACACAGTACAAGCTATTACCTCTGTTAGCAACCAGTTCTCTGAGCAAGAAGTTAGAAAAAAAGTTCTCAAATATTTTATACAATAACAAGAATACACAGCAGTTTTAAGCGAGGATGCCTCCCAGAGGAAAAACTGTTTAAAGATTAATGCAGAAATATCATTTAATTAAACAGAAGAGATGCCACTCCTCAGGGAAGGCAATAGATTGTATAGTTATCTTCCAAACAGGGCAAAATCACTACCCTACAACTATACAATCTACTACCTCACACCGTGTGAGCAGCTGGAATAAAGAAACACTGATTAAAACCACATCAAGATCCATGAAAACACTGCTGTCAGAAAACTGGCCTCCAGAGTCCACGGAGGGACGAGCGAGACGTGTGTTTGGCACTTTGAGAAAGACAGTAGGTTGAATAGTTATCTCCCAGTGCGGGTGTGACCCTAAAACTATACAACCTACTACCTCAGCCCACAGTGAAAACAAAGTTGGTGACTCCAAGAGCAGAGAAAACCATCAGCTGAGAGCTTGGACTGTGGAGAGAGTCAGACAGATGGTGATTAGATAGGCTCTTCATCAATAACAACACCTGAAGCTGTGTGAACAAAGCATGGTATTCACATTCTACACTGTTTACATGTTTATAAAGAGGGAACAATACAACTAAACAGATGTGTAAAAGTGGTCTCAGACTTTCAGAGCCCACTGTGAGCTTCCAGTCCTTTTCAGCTATATAATACTGAACCTACTTTAAGACTGCTGTGTGATGTGTGCTTGTGTGAGCAGACTATCAGTTTTGGGGGTAGACAGATCTGTTTAAAAGTTGGATACTGAATGGGGATCAGTATCAAAAACCTGGACAAAGTTCAGCGTAAGTGTCAGTTAAAGTTTCTGTTAAAAGACAACTGTGCTGCAGTTTATTGGAGCAACAAGCTCCAGCCATCTCAGCCAGTAAGAAGTGACCCACAATATTGTTTTAAGGGTGTAAAGACGCAGATGGTGACTTTGAGCATGGGGCAGGTATTTGTGGTTGGAAAGCTTGGTATACACAGGCATGAGTTCTTATAGTCAAGTCCATTTTAGTTCTTTGGTTAAAGTCTCTGCAGCTGGTGTCTGTATTCAGTCACAGACTGTCAGTGAGTCAGTTGTTATTGTAGCCTCCTGTTACTTACACATGCTGAAAGGTAAACCTGATAGGATTTGATAAGGGATTTGGATTCAATATGCTGATTCAGTACTGGATTTGGATTTAAATTAGATAAAATGTTATTAAATCCAATCCCTAGGTATACCAAAACAACACAACACCACACGTGTTGTTCCCCATGATGGATGTGGTTATTGTTTGGGCAACTGAGCTCAGCTTTATCCCTCCTCAGGACAAAGACCTGAGGGTTAACTGTAGTCTGCTCTATCCCAGTTTACGTTGATACACACAAAACAAAGATGATGGAGACCAATCTGAGAAACAGTCCTGCTCATCTGAAGTTCAGTACCATGGACAGCAGCTGGACATGAACACCACATATCCAGATTAAACGCTCTGTTTACCTCAGTTTTCTGCACTCATTATAACAAATATCATGGGGCAAATTAAAATGAGAGTTAACGGTGTACAGCTGGAGACTATTTCTAATGTTCATACTAAATTAACTGTAAAGGTTTGGCTGTTTGCTTAGAGTCCTGTAGCAGTTTGGTGGATGTTCCCCACCACTCACAAAATAAAGAGGACCTCTTCTAATGTCAGAATACGACATTTTTATGAAATACAGTATTCGGTCTGTTCAGTTACAGGGAAAACACAGAATGTTAACACTTCACACAGCAGAAGCCACGTTACATCAGTGAGGTAAACCATCATATCCTAACTACAATGTTAACAATTCGACATATGGAGGATGTCTGGTTTAATTCAGCAGGTAATCAATTGAGGACCAACACTGTAAATCTAGTCTTTTTTTTTTTCATTACCAGTTACAAAGACAATCAACTGTGCAGGCCATGAAATGGCTGAAACTAGTGAGGTATCCATCACAGTCCCTCAGAGCCCAGGATAACTAGTTTGCTGGTTTTATCTGACCAACCAACCCAAAAACCATAAAATATTATATATATATAAATGATGCAAACCCAAGAAAGGCAATAAATCCTCATATCTGAGATGATGAGACCAGAAAGTGTCAAGCATTTTTGACTGGTGAACTAAACTACGGATTATTAAAATGAGTGATTCATTTTCTGTGGGTTGATCAATCAAATGATTGTTTAATAACAAGAGGAAGACATTTTATTTGCTTCAGATTGGGCTAATGATTACTTTCATTATTAATTAACACCCTGCTCATTACTTTCTCTGTTAAATCATTTAGTCTATAAAATGTCATAAAAATTGAGTAAATGACCATCACAGTTTCTAAAAGTCTACTGTAATGTCTTCAAATGTATTATATTGTCCAACCAAAGACATTCAATTTAAAATATTGAACAGAGAAGCTAATGTGTATATCTGAGATAAAACCAAAACAGCAGATTTTAAGCATTTTTTTATGGGAAAAAAACAGCTGTGAAAATAGTTGATCATCATTTTTGATCGAATAATCGTTACAGCTCTAGCTTAAGCGAAAAATTACTTCATAATTGGCACGAAAAACCATACAAAGAGCAACAATCAGTCAGTAGCATTACAGGAAACAGCTCCTGCTGCTGAATGAATTTCTACCAAAGCCCAGACAGACAGGTGGGGTTCATTCCCAGCGGCCCGCAGGAAGGAGAGCTGCTACCTTCGCTCGTGTTAGGAGCGGTTTGTTTTCCTGGAGCCCGTCAACACCCAGACCTCAGACCACATACACTGATACTCCCGTGTCCATATGAAAGGAAGAATAAAGCTACTGACTGACCACTGCCGTCCCATAACAATATGAAAATTGTAAAGAAAAGAATTGTTTTTAATGCAGGACTGGTATCTTATTTCAATAATTAGACATACCTATAACTCAGGGATTTGACAAAATTAGTAAAGTAACTCATACATTCTAGGACCCGACTCTCTAAACAGGCAATGAAAGCTAGCAAGCTAGCTAGTTCTCATAACCAGCCAACGTGACTGGGCATTTAAGAACTGCTGAGTCCTATTTGGATATTTTCCACCGGACGGAACATCCTACTAAATGTACCACTTACACACATTTCTAAATGGCTGTAATCGTAGCTCGGCACTCCGTGAGATACGTCAGTTAACCACTCCTTATAACTTGCTAGCTAACCCTATCGAGCTAGCAGCTAGCTAGCAGCACGTTCCAGCATGGTTGACCAGGACAGCAAACGTCGGATAAAAGTGGAGCAGCTGGCTCTTCCGCTACAAAATAATAACTGGTGTCATTGCAAAGTGTTTTAATGAATACACGTCCAAACATTAAGATGTATAGATTTTTAAAAAATATGTGATTAATACAGTCTACCCACCTGTCTGCCATGTCAAAACGCTTCTCCACCCCTGACTGCTTCTTCTTCGTGGGTTACTGACGCAGCGCACAACGTAGTTAGAGAAGCATTACAGCCCCTTGGTGTTTCGGAGTGTGGACTGCAGCAAAGTTTCTAATCACAATCAATTAATGAATTAATAAATATCGTATAAAGGAATGTAGACAGGGTCAAGGGGTTCAGTTGATGTCCAGGCCTAAAAACAGAAATGAGATCTAAGTGGCTCTGTCTGTGGAATGGTTGTCACCAAACCCAGGAATAAAATTTTTAAAAAAAATAATTCCTGGTCTCTGTTGTCTTAAATACATGCATTTACTCTGAGCCCAGGAGACAGACTCCACTCATGAGAAACAGTATAGAATCTGCTTAACAATTCCTCCCCCACCAGCCTGTTGTACAAAAGTACAATGAGGACAAGGTCACAGTCTGAATAACAAATTCCTGGAAGAACGGTTTCCAATAAGTCAACCGCAGCTCTTCCCAAATGGACAGTCTGACATCAAATAATACCCTGACTGTGATGAGTTGATACATAAGCCAGTTTAACAGTGATTCAACAATGTCCCATTTACATTTCAGTAAGTTCTACCACAAAACTCAGGACAGGTGTGTGTTGCCTGTCTTACATTGTCCTCCAGGAGGATGAAGGAAACACCACTTACACCAAGGAGAAGCAGGGCTGCACAGAGGATCATCTCCGGTCACTCTGTGAGTTGGCTCTGTCCAAGCCCTAGTTTCCCCTGTTCAGATCTTGTCCCTCAGCCAAAATACAGGCAAGTGTCGGAGTGAACAACTCAGCCTGTTGAGCAGATGTTCCAGGAGGCAGAGGATGAGGCTCCATAACACCTGTTTCAGTGGTGACAGCATGACCTGAAGACAGTGATCTGAGAGAGAGAGAATCAAACCTGAATTTGGAATGAGAATTTGAAACAGATCAGTCAATTACATAAGATACAGTAATGCCACAGGGCAGTAATGAGAGCCATGTTTCTGATAAGAGGTGCTCTGTGACCTCCTTCAGCCACACATCTCAGCAGAAGAGTAGAGTCTGTTTAGGCTACCAGCAGATCAACAGCATATTGAAGCAATCTACTTCCACCAGGTGGCACAAGGTCATCAAGATCTCTCTTCAAGATCTCTCCTCACACTGCAGCTGCAGCATATACCTTCAGCTATTCACAGAAACTCTATACAGCATGAAACCGTAACCATACATGCTGCTGACCCTAAAAGGTGAAAGCAAAGAGATGAGGTCTGTAAACACCAGGACAATGAGTGATGTGGGGACAACACTGGCATTGATTTAAGACCTCAAACAAGGTGCCATCATCAAGGGCAGCAGCCTTCAGGGCCTGGAAATGATAAAAGGTGTATTAGAGCTAAAAACTTTCATTATTATTGAAATATGTCTTTTAGTCTTGTGCCTGAAAGGTGACCTACAGATTAATTTGCCTTGTCTTCTCTACGGGCTGAGAGGTGGAGCTAAAACAACATGTTCAAGAAGAGAATCAATGAATAAGGACACAGGACAGTTGGTATCTTTGGAGAGTAAATGACAAAGGGACAAAAGCAGAGCTGCAGTCCACTTACTGCTTTGAATCCAGAAAACAACACATTTAAAATAACACAAAAAGACGAAGTCTTCAAGAGATCCCACAACAGACGTATTGACTCAGACTGGCCATGATGGTGCTGTGCTCTGAGGCACACATGGACTGAGAGTTTTTTTCTGTGAAGTGTGTGAGTAGAGAGTGATTAGTTTTGTGTTAGGTTTTCTTGTCATACTGTGGTATTGGCATGTTTACCCTGTTAAAGTATAGAGTATCCAAACATCTTTACAGGGTCCGTCCAGTTCAATCCGCCCTGGCTCCGGGACTGTAGTATCAGTTATACAAAACAAAACAAACAACATATTCAGTGCAACCGGAGACTTTCAGAAGTTTATTTGAGAATTCAGTAACTGTGGCAAACTGTGGATTCCTCACTGCCCTCAACATTTTTGTTGAGAGTCCGTCTTGGACTCAGCTCCTCAAAAACAACTCACAGTTCACTCTACACTTCAGTGACTCACCCTACCTATGAATAATTACTCAGACAGTACCTGGTTCTGTTTTTGATCCCATCAAGTGGCACATCAGGTAAGACAAAAGGAAAAGGACATGAAGTTCAAGTTGTACTTACCTGCCAGGAAACAGAAAACAACCCTCATGACTTATTACACCAAACATCATTGGTCTTGTTTCCATCAGTTTAGTGACTCTCAGTGTTACCAGTTATTGTGCTCTCGACCAGTCCCACAGGAGGACATTTAACTTTCACTTAAAGTTTATACAAGCGAAGACAAGCCTGGCAGACTTGGACGAGCCAGCAAAGACCAAGAATCAAGGAGATACTGCTTTGGATAAGTCCATAAAAACACTCAGTGCACACAGGATGCAGTCAGTTGTGTTTAATTCTATAAGTAGTAGCCTGCTGTCACAATGAAAAAATAGTGCTTGTTGAATATTCCCCACAGTCTCATGTCCTTCATATTATTATCATCACACGTCAGCAGCTTTACATTACACTGTTTCCACACATGAGACATATGAGGTGAGAGGCAGCCCCTGACTTGTCTCAACAGCTACACACACACACACACACACAGAGACACAGACACAGACACACACACACAGTCCAGACAGAGGTCATTTCAGTTGAGGCAGACGGCATGTTGCTGAATGCAAGAGTGGAGGCAGATTGATGTTTAACAAATGCATGTACAACAGAACGGTGCAGTGAGAGGTTTTTGTTGCACACAGTATTAAGGACATAGAATTGATTGGGAAAGCAAATGCAGTGTGGCCTGTTGAGCTTGCATTGCCATAATAATAGCCAGAGTTTGCATTTGACTCTAAGAACACGCTTTACATCCTACAGGAACGAAGCAACCTCGCAATTATTATCGTTATTAAACAAACATCCGAGTTTCAAATAAGATCTGAATAAATAAGACACGTTATAGCATCTGCACAGTGTAAAAACATCTTTTGGTTTCAATAAGACCCCCACCCCCATCAGCTTTGACAGCTGAGTCACACATTTAAATAACATTACATTAACATCGTGAGAATGTTTCTCAGTCATTTCCTACCAACTAACAGGTACATAATAAAAGCAACATCAAGTGCCTCACAAATATTACAGTAGAACAGATGATGAACAAATGCTTTCAAACCGAGCACAGTGGCACATTAACACAGAGAATGGCAGTGCTTAGAGTCTATTAAGCGCTTAACAGAACAACAAAATCCTAAACCTTCAAGTTACAAATCTTACTAACTGTTACAGTCCTGAACGACATAAGATTGGCAGATCTGAACAGAATCTGATGTAAAGAACTGGCTTTAAATACAGTAATGCCCAAACATTAGAGTGGAAACTCATGTGTAAGTCCTCCTCTTGTCAGACCGATCACGCTGAGGCTGGATCAGGAGTCTTCGATCACTTCCACAGCTTTGTCACGCAGCTCATGGAGAATGGGAGTCAGGATTGCTTTCAGAGTCATGTACAAAGACTCATTCTTCTCTGAGGCAGGGTCAATCTGAAACATGAATAATTCATGAAAACCAAATACACATCTTAATATATCCAATACACAGCTTGTGTTAACACTCACCTTAGTAAACACTTTTATTGTTTGGTTGAGAAAACTCGTCTCCACTTCCTCAGGCATCGGCAGGAGACGAGCAGCACAGTCCAGGATACAGAGCAATGTGAGCCTATGACCCTGCCAGAGGGAAGGACAGGGATGGATGATCCCATCAGATTACACAACACTTTCTGTTTCACACTGAAAACATTTTCCGATTTCTTTCACAAGCAGTAACAGTATGCCATAAATTATTTTAATAAAAGACCAAGACAAGATAAATGATGGCACCAGCTTCAAACAGAACTTTGTAATGTAACTAACTAAACTGCAACAGCTAATACGTTATGAAACATAACTGCTGGCTGAACTATTTTCAGAGGTCCCCTATGTTTTTGAATGAATGTATTAATGGCAGCAAATTTGCCAAGTGGTTAGGTTGGATGGTGGTTTAGAAAAAACACAACTGTGTCCTGTCACTGAACTTTTTTTTGTATTAAACCAGGACACATGAAGAGTCATAATGCTGTGGATATTTTAGATCTGATATTTTGGCAGAAAACAAATACGTTGTCTGTGAACATTTCACTGATACGTTCAGTATCAACACATTTGCCACTTGCCAAATCATGAATAAACCACAAATCCTCATGACGTCTGTAGGCAATGTACTCCAGCTGCAGTTCCGTTTCATATAAACTGTATTTGCTGGTGCAGTGGTATAGAAGCATACAGGGTTGGTAATTTCTCTTAGCTGTAGTATCTAATCAACTACCTCACTAAAGATTCTTACAGTGGATGTTATGTGGATGACAGAGACTTAAATGACAACGTTAAGAGTGAAGAACTTACATTTAACTGTATTGTTTTATGCACACTGCACATTATGCAGTGTGGTCCAGTGCAGCGCAACGCAGTATATTCCCAGGCCTCACTGCCCCTGTGACCCAGCTGTATATATCATATATCTATATATACCACTTCTGACTGTTTGAAGACTAGAAACTTCATACTAAGAGAACATCAGTATTGAGTTAATTAAAAATGACAGAATAACTGCAGACTATAATTGCTCATTTTTTTGAATGTACTGTTGTTGTTCCACTATGTAAAAAGTGAACAAACTGTCAATAGCTTTGAAATGAAGACTTGGTCAAACACATTTTCTACAGATCTTTCTGTTTTTCAGTCTCATTGATTCTGTTTGTTTGTATAAAATGGTGTCAGGTGAGGTGTGTATCAACATTTGCCTCTGACAGTGATGTTGTACCTTTTCCAGTGAGTCGAGGGCATTCTGTGGGTTTACGTTCTTCCCACTGAGAGCTTTTATATCCTCACTGCTGATGACTGGATCCTTGAGCTGCTCCAGCCATGACCACATCAGACTGGAGAGGACCAGAGGATCTCTCTCCATACACAGCCTCTCCCACGCCCCCTCTCTGGAGTTCAGCTCTGTCTGTAGATCATAGCAGAGAACATCCACAACAGTGAACTTATGTTGTACAGCATAAACTTTTATCATACTCATACTGCACTTGTCCCTGTGAGACACATTCTCACCTCCTGGAAATACTCTGTTTTAGACGAGTGGTGGCGCCTGGGTAAAGCGTGCAGGAGGCGAGACAGAAACCTCATCAACACACCACTCGCTCACTGTGAGTTCTCTGAACAATGACCTGCTCTATTCACACATCGGCTCAATCAGACATTACACAGATTTCATACTAGCGAGCTGGGAGGGTGAAGTCTGTTCGGTTCAACTGATTCAGACATTTGTGTTCACACATCCGGCTCCTCTGGGTAACGTCTAGAAAGGTTCAGGGTTGCAGTGCATGTGTGAAAGCAGCTTAAACTAACACCACAGTCCTCATACATCCTGTGGTTTCATGCTAATCCTTCAAATGTCCATGGTGGAGATCTGAGCGGTGTCTGTTTTCTCGTTGGCTTTACGGAAGTGATTTTTCTACAGTACAGTGTGTTAGTTCTTCTACTGTCTGAGTATATGAGTATGTGTTGCTGTGTTTAATGATCTTTCCTTTCATCCAGCTGCTCTGCTGTCACAGTGTTACCTTCCCTGATGGAGTCTTTGTAATGTTCACATGTAAACAGCTGAGAAGCCCAGTCACCCACATAAGTGGCCAAGAAATCAGGTGCCCCACATCACCTGAAAGAAGAGCCCCTCTGCTAATGTCAGAAGAAATGATACCCTCTTTATGAAATATAACATTAGGATTATTAAGCCTCAGGGAAAACAAGTAGTGGTGCCACATCACACAGCAAAGGCAACATATTTCATGTGTGAGGAGACTGGAGTCCCCATCACTTAGTAACTACATCTTTCAAAAGTTAGGATGGGATCTCAGCAGGTGACTGACTGATCGATCACACAGTTTGTTCCCTCTGCAGTCATTAATCAGAGCAGCATGTCACAATGTGAGGGAAACGTCAGATCTTCTGAGTTTCTATCAGCTGGTTAAAAGCTGAGACAAACAGCTCCTTCAGTCACTGTCAGGTGCTGTTCTGCAGGTCAGACATCAGGCTGCAGTCAGCTGAACACAGGTTTTAACTAATGAAGTCTGCTCTGAGTAAAGGGAAGGTAGGAAGGAGATGAAGGCTCAGAGGGAACTCTGTGTCAGCACTTACCACCACAGCTACACAACTGCCTGGACACACTGTACATGACCCTGAGGAGGGTTTCTGCAGTGTTCACCTAGTAAAACTTAATAATGCTTAATACCTATTTAAATACTACCTAAAATGCAATTTTATACAGTATTCACAGTCATACCAGTCAAAGAATCACAGAAAACCACTGGAGTCTGCAATTGTAAGTAAATGTAAGTAGACTGACATTTATACTGTATCACATTTTCATCAGGACTTCCCAGCTGTTTGAACTGATAATTCCCAGTAACATAATTAATCAATTAATGTGACCTGGACCCAGATAAGTAGCAGAGGATGGCAGAGTTGTAGTGCTGTTTGTTTAAGTACCAGAGCGCACACATGTTAAGTTGTTGCTTGTTTCAAAGGTTATGTTACCACTGTTCCTACAGTGGCAGGTTTACATACAGTAGTTAACTAT
>JBBMJY010000018.1:2504049-2524069 GCA_037833715.1 Toxotes lorentzi | reverse complement strand
CAGCACAAGCTGTCCAAGTTTAATACGCTGGCTTTGTAATGTTTCTGTACAAATGCATCACAAATAAAGAAACCGTCGCCTTGAGGGAAAATGTGTTAGGAGCCTGCAACTGCATACAGAAGATATGTAACTAACTAATGTTAATGTCGACGGCAGGCAAGAAGAAACATCAAGACATCTGTAAATGAAACTTGAGAATTTTTTAATATCTTCCAGTGTCTCGTTTTTAATTCTGTGCCTGCAGATATTCTCTCTGTATCAGATATCCCATGAACTCTGACCCACCACTCTTCTCAATACCTCAATACACTGCATACACAGTAGTTTCTAAGTTTAGTATCACTTTATCTTACTACATGGTATATGTGCTTGCATGTCACAGAAGAGCCTACCTGCCACACTGAGACTTTGGAGGTGAGATCTTTGTCTGTCATGTCCATGGCCAGAGCTTTGGCCACCAGCAGGCGCCTGTTCTCTGGAGAGAGCTCAGACTGGAGGGTGATGAAGGGAACCCCTGAGACGTTCCCTCTCTCTGCTCCACCTGCTGACACATTCACATTTGGCTGCCCCTCGGTGGTTACCTGTCTGCTCTTGGTTGATAAGGCTGGCAGTGTGGCATTACAATGGGATTTCCTTCCTTGCTCTGACAGATCTAAAGACAGACTCTGATACCCTTTATGTAGCTGTTTTTTTGAAAAGGGAGACCCAGTGTCTTGCTTTGCTTCTGTGTTTGGGTCCTGAGCACTGCTGTTAATGTCCTGAGGAGACAGTTCACAAAACCTGGGGGGTACAAGGCTGCTGTGAGACAAGGAGTGTTTGATCAGGCAGCTGACTGGTTTGTTGCTCTTCAGATTTCCTAAATGGTGCTGCCATGATCCAAGTTTGTGAAGGACAGAATCACTGTAGCTTAGTCTCCTGTTGTTAGACAAAGAAGATCTTAGAGGGCTTTCTACATTCTGCTGCCTCCACAGAGGATCAAGGTCATTATCACTGGAAAGAGGCTGATCATGACAAGGTGCAGACTCCAGAGCTGGTGGGCTGAGAGGACGAGATAAACAAGGAGGGACAGGAATCCCCTTCCCTCTCATCTCTTTCCCCAGCTGCTGAAGGGCCTGCTGGGACACAGTCTTTTCCACCTCTGCTGTGAGGTCAGGGATCTCCAGCCACTCCTCCTCAATCACCACTTGTCTGTTGGCCGCAATGTCGATTAGGAGCCTGCACACCAGCTGGACGATTTTTGGCACATTCTTCATCTGCCGGGCCTCATAGCCGTGCAGCAGGTGGCGCTGCCTGGTGAGGTACTGGGACAGAGTGACGGCACTCGCTTTGGGTTCTGCACAGGAGAAGACACTTCGGAGAGGGACCAGGAACTGGGCAAACTCCCTGACACACAGCAGTTGGCCTCTGGTCTGGATGGAGTTGGGTCTCTTAGCTCGCACAAACAGGATGGCTTGGTCAGCACTCATCCGGGATGTGAAGACCAAGTAGCAGGCCAACAACACACCTACATAAAGAAAAAAAAATATGAAACTGATATTTTACAAGCTTACATGAGGATTTAAGCACCAAACTGTTGGTGTTACAAACCTGTTCTTCCAAGACCAGCATGGCAGTGGACGGCCAGTTTACCCTCTTGGACAGCAAATGACATAACTTTCACCATGTCGAGGATTGTAGTCAGAGATGCCACACCATAGTCCTTCCAGCCAAAGTTGTAGTAATAGACTGAAATGCACAAAGCCAGAGGATTGAATTTAGAACTGTTCAATATCTTCCTGAGGCAATTTCAGACACGGAGCACACAGCATCGCTGGCTTTATCTATCTGTTAAAGGAAAGGGCCTTTTGTCCTTCAGATACAAACTTAGTGTCTTCTACATTAAAGGCGACTCTATCAATTCAGAATTACACCCCTTGCCTTGTCTTTTTTATTTTTCTTACTAGTCAAAACGTGGCACCTGCATTACCTATAATGCCACCCACTGCTTACTCTAGTAAGCTCTGTTTGTTCTAATTCAACACCCCCAGAATTTGTTATCAACTGACATCACTTGAGAGTGTTTATCAGATTTCACACAGCTCTTTCTGGAAAGAGAAAGGCCTTTATACAAACTTTTCCATATTTGCAGTAGAAGTCTTTCCTGCTTTATTAATTTGACTTTATTTTCTCTGTGCATAAGAGACGGTGGTTGAGATAATAAGTGCGTTAAAGTGACTGATGAAGGACACACATTTATTTATTTAATCTATGTGCGCATATTTTACCTGTTGCTGCTGAAGCCTTTACATTAATCTTCTTCTTATTCAGACATGCGACCAATATGTTAAATTTCTTACATTTACATCAGGTGCATGTCCATAAAACTGGAGTGTGAAGAATTGTGTATGATACAGACCTACAACAAGCACGGTTCAAAGAGCAGCTGATGCTATGATGAGGTGACTAAGGTAAAGATCTCGAGAGAGCTTGTTAGGAAGAGGAATCATGACTGCAGCCCTCCACAGAAATAACATTTGTGGAATCCCTCGGCAATTACCCGGTTACCAGGGACCACATCATGTTTCACATGTAAGCAAAACACAACATTGATGGTACAGAGGAAAATATTAGATTAACTCATTTTCTACCACTGTTCTTGAGTCATGCAGTTTTCTCTACAACTTACAGAAATGTGGAAAGAGCTCTACTCTTCCTGACAGAGACCAGGGTTACACCACTTATACATCCACGACTTTACATGTTTACATGTTAAGTCTTCACTACATTCTAATAAAACTACTATAGGTCTCCAGTGGTAAAGCCGTTACCAATATGTAAATGTGTTGCTAGGAAAAAATCTCCTGTAGCATAAGAGACAGCAATAACACCTAAAGAAGTTAAACTATCCCAAAAAAGAATAGAACCAAGGCATTCCTTTGTTTAATTTCTATACACATTTATAGATAACGTTGTGTTTCATACTTATTAACAAGTACTCATACAGTTTAGAGACTGAGGAAAATATCTGAGTAAGTAGGACAAGATTTGTGATCTGGCCAAAAGAGATGTATGTAGCTTAATATAAACAAAACCTTATTAAATCTCATTAAAGACAAGGGTCATGAGGCATTTGTTACAAGTCAGACCTTCATCTGTTAACATCTCATCTACTCACTTCCTGAACCATATGTATAAATCTGCTTCAGCATCATCTAAGCTCTTAAAACTGCTACATGTAGTGCAACTGCTTTAATTTGGTGATGCATACATTAAATATTGGTCTAAAAAAGACAAGTTAAAAAATCGCTCATGTGAGAGTGTGTTAGTGAGGGTGGATATAGAAACTCACTGCCTGCCTCCATGAAAGTTTCAGGTCTATAAGTGAATCCACTCTCCTGCTCCAGTGGGTTCCCACAGCTGGCGTGTTCTCCTGGCCGCTGCAGGTTAATGACTGTCTTCAAACCACACCTGAGAACAGCACAAGTTTGAGTCAGTGTTACAGAGCAGTCCACCCAAGAGACCACCACAAGTCAACACAACACACACGTATATTCACAGTAATATTTACACACTGACATGTGACAGCACTGCAAGTGAACATAAAACAGCTGGAGCAAACTATATAACCAATCTTCATTTCACTGTCAATTTAAATGTTAATCTAAATTAAGAGAGAGACTCACATTAAAATAGATCCAATTCTAACAGTGTGTGGAAGAAGGAGACTACTGTACCTTTGAAACTGTTCAATTATGTTATATTTCTCTATGATTTCAGTGGAAGGCCTTGCCATAGCTAGCAAGTTGTCAGTAATCCTGTAAGTGGAGAATATGACAAGTTAGTGGAGGTGTGGTATGAACACCAAAAAACACCACTCTCACTTCACAACAAAGACGTCAAGATACGTAGAGATATCCAAAGAGCCTGGTAATCATACTGATGCACTGAAACTAAAGATCTGACCTTCAATTATTCCACTTTCAGATGATCACCGTGCAAAGCAAAAACTAGGACACATGTATTGATATTTCATGTAACTATTGATGTGGACTTCAGTGACCTGTACTAGTCAAGTACAGCAGTGAAAGAAAAAAAACATGAAGACTGAGGGCCATGTGAGAGGTAGTGCTAAGACTGGCCAACGTACCAGGACGAGTAGAGTCCTTTGATAGCTTGCTCCTCATCGCTCCAGCGAGAGGGGTTTTCATATTTACAGGCTTTCCCTCCACAGGCCATGGAGCACTGCATGTGACCGGGGATGACGTGCCTCAAGGTCTCCCCCATCTTGGTGTACTTTGCTGTGGGGACCCTCGCATTGGCTGGGAAAAAAAAAAGAAAGAAACATAAGAACGATTTGACTCATCAGCGCTACGTTCAAGCTTTCCTTGCAGTTTAAGTCATTAAACGTTCAAGTCCTAAATGCTAAAAGACTGGTTATTTCTTCAGTGTGGTTACATCTCCTGGTCTTGCGTTCAGTGGGTGGATGAGGCTGGTTCACGCAGACGGCCACCATGACTCTGTGAGAGGAGGAGGAGAGGATCTCCAGGGCAGAACTGCGTCTGCACTGCAGGACCTTCAGCAGGACGTCCGAGGCAGAGTGCCTACGGTCGTGCCTCCTCAAGCTCGCCGTCATCTCCCTGGCTAAGGAGTGCCGTCCTCTGTGCTGCTGCATTTTACAGTGCGGGCTGAGCTGCGACCTGCGCTGTGAGCAGCTCTGCACTAACAAAGACTCCTGACTCAACAGCTCTGTGCCCATGGTGAATCATCACACAACAATCACCCACTGGCAAAGAGTTCATCAGCGGCATTTGAAGTGTCACCATGACAACCATCTCCAAAGTCGTCAGTAGTGATGCGGGCGAATGCTGCACACACACACACAGACACACATTAACAGATCTGAGGCAGGCGGCTTGTAACTGAAAGAGGAAAACACTGTACTTGCGTGAATAAAAGGCCATACATCTGGTGGTGAACAGCCCTGAACACACCACATCAACTAGTGTTAACAATGAAACACGTTTTTCTGCTTTTGATTGGATCAGCAGCAGACAAGTGCTTTACATAACACAAAAATGCACAGGGATGTGAGATCTGACTGAATAACACTGTGAATTCTGATAATATGAACCATACTTTTAAAAGTGCTTGTATTTTTCCAGGGTAACATTTACCAGTTATTTTCGTGATGCTTTAACTTTCTTATCCATGTTTCTCTCTTAACATATTAACCCATATTAACATACTATACTATAATAGCAAGAAAAAATATATATTTAAAGCTAAAACTAGCCTGATCTACTCGATTACTTTATGGGCTAAGAGCTTATATATTTTCAAGTATCACTGCTCCTGTCTGCTACTGCTAATAAATTATATCCACTAAGGAAAGACTATGTAAGTGTAACACAGACATTGTGCTTGAAACCCACTCAGTATCCAGTCCAACTGAAGCCAAAAGGTGAAATGATACTGCTGGCTCTCTGAGGATCTCAGCGTGGGGGAGCAACAGGCAGACTGACAAACAGCAAAGATCAGAGAGGGCTGCAGCTACAGAGGAAGCACCAGAGGATGGGCTGCACAAGTCAAGGCCACAAAATACACTGAGACCCAGCCACATTCATCACTTCTCTTCTGTTTTACCTGTTAGCATGTTTTCAGTGAACTCATTTAATATCTAGCCTTTCCCAGATTTTCTTCTGAAATGATTAATGAGAATATTTCATAAAGACAAATCCTAACACCATGTAAACTTATGATCGGGTTTTCCTTTTAGTCAAATATATCAATTTTAAAAATCATATATCAGATTTATTGTGATTGCAGTTCTCCAATAAGCACCAGTTATAAAGATGGTCAGCTCAGTAAAAGTGGCTGCAGAGGACACCACTCCAAACCTACTGTTATCTACCCATCTTCTCCTGATGGCAGATATATCACAGGGCATTATCCAAAGGCAATTTTACATCCGACTCTATCTATCTATTGGCTCTTCTCAGGTAATATACTTGCTGACCCTTTCATCGAGTCTTAATTACATTATATCCATCTTGTGATGCCAGCCCTTTGCCCACATTAAAGAAAATCTTGTCTGACTTCAAATTCATTTCTAAGTCCAACATTTCATAAAATGGCAAATCACTGACTCCCATCCTTTCAAGTCTACATTCATTACTATAAAACCAGCAGCTTTTCTTGTGCTGTTTGTGTGTTGCAGAGCTCTCCTACCTGTCTCCATCTCTGTGCTGACCTCTCCACTGCGGGCTCCAGTCATGGAGTAAGGCAGGTCACTCAGTATGCTGACACCAGCTGCCATGGCAGGGGGGGCTGAAAGGTGTGAATAAACATTGTGTCAAAGGCAAATGAAAAACAAAGAGAAGGAAAAAATCAGCTTACAAGCACACGCTTTTATGATGTGCTGATAATGCAAACAGTCACAAGGTGCACACAGAAATGAGATATGAGGAGCGTGTGCTGCGTTGCCTGGCAGGATAACCCGGGGGAGAGAGGGAAATGTGCAAACTGAGCCACCAAGTCAGCAGCTCATGTGTCAGTCTGACCACTGCACCTCTGGGAGCAGGTGGGCGTGGCCTGGGAACAACAGTGGGAGCGGGGAGCACATCCGAGATCCAAGATCCAAGGTGCTGAATTACAAACCGCACTGACTTCAGCAGCACCCACACTGGGTAAACGGAGAAGTCTCGAGATAAGCACACGCCAAAGTGGTCTCATCACACTCACAGCTTCATTTCTATATGTTCTGAGTTGCAACCAATAAGAATATTTTAAACTACATCAGAGATTAAGCAAATTCCTCCTTTTTACAATTTACAAGGCCGACACCACATTTCATCAATTATTCAAGCAGACACATCCACCTGCTATTGTGTAGCTTCAGAGCAATACTTCTAAGCTTGCTCATCTGATTTGTGTTGCCTGACATCAGAGTTGTGTCACACAGATCTTGCAGAGTGTCAGTTTAACTCAAGGGAACAACTGTTTCTCATGTTACACTTAGAGCTCTAACAGCCGTCCCCGCTTGTGCTAACTGATGCTGCAGGAATGAAACTGTGCACCTTTACAGCTCTCTGCCTCACTCTGGTCCATTAACAATTGAGCAGGGACGGGATGGGGATGGGAAACTGATTACTTGACCTTTGCTTTTTGCTTCCTCTTTGATACTGGATTAATCAAAGAGCAAGTCTGTATAAAATAAAATCTGACTTGTTTACTACAAAACTCCTTCAAACAGATTGACTTTTCACATTTTTATGTTGTTTAGAGCAGTGGTTCCCAAACCTTTTCTGTCATGCCCCCTTTGGAAACAGAAAAAACATAATCCTGTAAATATATAATTTACAATGACTCATTTAAGTTCAAGTAAGTTTTTGAACCATGTTACAGAAACTATAGTGAGTAAATAAAAGTACCCATCTTGCTGCAAACATTTTATGAAAATTTAAAGTCTAAAAAGTTCATGGCATAGTTGTCATATTGACCCCACAGCCATCCATACGTTAACATTATATTTCACACTGTGCTTTGAATCAGAATACTGGGGACTGACAAGGCATAAACACTATTCATTTGGGAATTCAGCCATCAGTAAACTTTTATTTACACCTGTGCCTTTCTGCTTTTAATTTTATTTAAAAAAAAAAAAAAAAAAAATCCTCCCAGCAGTGTTTCTGGCTAATTCTGACCCTGAACAATTTATTAGCGTGTTCTACAGTGTTTCCAATACCAGGATTTGTTTGTAGTGGCCACTGACCACCACATATTGATTTTCTATTTGGTTATCATTTCAAATGAGTAAAATCATATAGTAGAGCTGTGGGCAGAGCTTTGACTCACTCTGCCCCTCCTTGCCCTGCTCTCACTTTCTCTCCCTCTCTCTCTCACAAACACAGTGACAATGGACCCATTTGTGAACAGCCTCTCCTCTCAGCGTCTGAACACTCTGAATCAAACATGGTCGTGCGCGGGAGGAAGAATCAATGTTGGCTCTTTACCCACAGAGAGGACAGCCAGCTGCATTCCTGAACAGAATCACTCCAGGGCTCATGAATGGATGATATCAGGAGCACCTCTGCACAAATGTATTCAAAGCTGATGTAGTTGACTCTGATAAGTTAGTCTATTCATGTTCTTAACACAGCCCTGTCCATCTTACAGACTCAACTCTTCAAATAAGTTATTAGCATCATGTAAGGAGCTTAGCTAGTAAGGACAGATATAAGTTAACGTCTTAATACAGCTGGGTTGAGGTCGAGGTTAGCGCGCTGTATAAGGCTGCTAGTCAATATCGGCTCCTCAGACAAGTGGATAACATTAATGTTAATTCTTTAACTCTGATGATGAATGATTGTTCTTCAATCCAGATGAATACTGAAAAATATTTTCAAAGTCTCAAAGTGGCTTGTCCTGAGGAGGTGCAAAGACAGTCTGGACCAGAGGTATTAGCAACAGAGCATCTGGAAATACTGAATATTTTTACTTTCAAAAATAATAATAATAATCAATACATCATTCAAGACAGAAGTCACATAGTCACAGTCTGAGATGAGGTCTAATCAACCACAAGTGAAGACACCTGAGCAGGTAGACTTTCACTTAGGATCTGAAAAGAAGTATTTTTGTATGTGAAGTAGTAAGTTCACACATAGACAGTGGTGTCTAATGTTTAAGAGCCATGACTTGAAAATAAGCCAGTGTATATTTAAGATGGGATAGTGCTGGATCCACTAATCATTTTCTTGTAAAACGGTGACATGTGGGGACTGACAAGCATCTTCTACAACTTCAGACAGGTCACATTTAAGTCACAATGTCACTTCTGTTAAGAGTCAGGCTCCTGTAGTCTGTGAATAATTGATGGTGTAAAGTTAGAACCTGTCTTTTTCCATCCACAACTGTTTTTGGACTTCTTGTACACTGTAATCCACACCTCTCGTTACAAACTCATTCCTATGTTCCAGGGCCCTATGTTCCCCAGCTCTGTATTTGCTTAATATGACATAAACTATAGTGGGAACTCCTCAAAGGGGGTTGCTGTTCCCAAACACTGCTGTATGGTTCTCAATATCATAGGCCTACATTTGAGTGAACTTCTCAAATGGGTTAAAGTTGTTGTGTTTATACAGATGGTTTATTATTGAAATAAGGAACACAGATACACTCCTACAGGCACAAGAAGTATGGATCCTGAGGAGCTCCTCATGACAAATGTCTCACATGTACTACCAATACCAGTACCATATTACCAATCAGATGAAATTGAGATAATATAATGTCCACAAATAAATCTCTTCACTCAACAAATAATCAAGAACAAATTCACACATTTGTGGTGGATCCATATGCTCGTGTCCACTGGGAAGTCAGGGTGTTGTTGGACATGAGAAGGATGGTGTGAATGCTGAGAGTTATCTGACAGAGATGCTGCTAATGAGTGTGGGATGTGAGAGTCATTTCCACCGAGCATGCTAATAAAGCAATATGGCTGACAAGATGGGGCTCCTGACACCATGTTTAATCTATGATAATGTGTCTGAAGGGATCCTAATCACTCAACAGGGAAACCAGCAGGAGAGACAGCATTCACAACACTACAGCACGGCTATCAATCACAGTGGAACAAGCACACATTCACCCCAAAGAGCACCGCTGGTATTTATTGTGCAGTAGATAAGCTAGTTAATTGTTCTCATCTGGCATCCCAGGTGTTTATCAGCCACTCATTAGAAAACTAGTGGTATGTTTTACTCATTGTTTTACACGCCTGCTGTGACTTCCTGTCACCACCTGATAGCATCATATGTCAAACAAGTAGCTACCAGAGTGAGAGGAAAGGGTCTGATAAGACTGCATGATGGCTAGAAGTGCTTTATCTGCAATGCATTGTTTCTCTGTAAAAAGGTGAGAAATTGTTGTTATTGTCATTAGCAAATCCTCACACTGAAGAAACTGCAACCTTTTTCACTATTTAAGCTTGAAAAATCACTACAACAATTAATCATCAAAATAAAATGGACAAGTTCAAGCATGCATTTACTGTTTTGGTTTGAGAAGTTAACTGATAATATTAATAATTAACAAGAAATAATAATAATATTCTAGTGTGTAGTTTCATCATATTTAGTTCATTAGCACAATGCCCAGCTATAAAGTGTAGCATCACATTCATGCACCATTTACAATCTGTGACTGATCTGAACCAAGTCTGAGGAAATTTTGTTGAGTGTGAATGTAATGTTACCACACCTTTATAGGTCAGTGACCGGTGTTCTCAATAGCTAATCAAGTAAACAAAGCAAATAAAGCACAAAATATTAGTCAACAATCGAACTACAAGAATGTTTAACATCAGACATCCTAGGCTGTGCCTAAAATCACTCCCTTGTTCACTCACTCTCTAATGCCTGTAAAGTAGATTAATCTACACTGAGCAGTAAATTGAGACGTAGGATTCTTATTAATGATCATCATTCTTCATCAAACCTGACATGTGAAGAGTTAGAAATCTCATTTAAGTGATATAGATGATATCACCCAGCGTGGCTGTCCCACTTTGCTGATAGTAAACAACAATATAGAATGAATGCTCTTCTTTATAGAGACAGTTCAAAGGTCGCTTCCTCTAATTGCAGGTGAAAATGTGATGATAGAAAACTCAGTCTCCAGAGTGTACGCCCAAGAATGTGACAGTCTCTGGAGTGTATAGGAGGTGTTGGTGATGAACAAGCTGACACAGGTTGCTGAGCTCTGACCGTCTCCATGTGCCGGCGAACACAAATCACAGTCTGTCCACTTCAGCTGTCTGTCTTACGAGCTGCACTGATGTCAGCTCTGTCATTAAGATACCTAACGCTAATATGGGTCATGCGTGAATCTAATAGCGCCACTGAAACCGTGTTATCTTCAGTTGCACTGTCACATTTCAAAGTCACATGGCTTCTTCTGGCAGAGACAGACTATCATCATGTTAACATCTTGAGTGTTTAGTACCGTTAGGTATTCATGCTGCAAGCTGGAGACTTAACGCTGGCTAATTAGCTTACTATACTGTATTGGATGAAGCTAGCATGGTAGCTACTGCAGGCCTAACTTACCGATTTCCTGTCGTCTGACTCCGGGGCTGTCTTTAGATTTTCTGACATAGTTGATTCATCTCCCTAAAGCCATGGTTGTTTTATCGCTGGCACACACCAACCCGGGTTTTTCGACCGGCCGCATCATTTGGTCCGCTAAGTAAAGCTAGCTGACTAGCTAACTTAGCAACATGACATGTCATGTGTAACGGTTCGGTTACGTCACGTGACCACGGACACGGCTCAGTTAGCATATTTTAATGATGACTTGCTAATAGTTTGTATGCATTAACTACCTGATGGTTTTAACCCGTGTCTGTCTGTCTGTCTGTCTGTCTGTCTGTCTGTCTGTTTGTTTGTTTGTTTGTTTTTTTGTCAGCAGGTTCGCACAAGAAGTAATGATCCGGATCTGGTGGAAGAAAACGCTGAATTACTCACACTGTTGTACTTACTGAGTTTTATGACAGATCATTTATGTTATCAGACCACTTACTGTTTATTGTTCTATTATGAGAGCTCGACAAACAAGTGTAGGGTTGTTTGGCCTTGGCGAAGGTACGGCCTCTACAGAGTGCCGTTTTAGTTTTCACGTAATTTAAATTTATGATTTTGATCATTTGTTTGTACAAAAATACTGAAGGCGTTATATGGAAAAAAAAGATTTATATCTTTCTTCCACAGTAAACTGAAAACAAGTCTGTATTTTTATGCTTTTCCTATTTTTCATTCTTATTTTTTCATAAATAATTTAAAGGAAAGACTTTCTTCCTAATCATGAAAGTTACCTGTTCTCAGTCTGCTGACATACTGTTTCTGCTACACCTGCCTGACACAGTAAAGACCTATGAGAGATGAGAAGGCTGATGACAGTGTATCCATAATGAAGTCCTCTGGTGCAGCCTAGTGGCCCTTTGTTAAAATGCTGCTGGTGATGTGCTACTGCAGACTGTGGACAGGTGTTTGCTTTGACTATCACTGAGATGAGTCTAGAGCTCACCTCTGTTCACCTGTGGCAAATTGACTGGACATAGTTTAGACAGGCAAGGCTCCACAGTTAATACAAAACAATACACGTTAGGACAAAAACCAATCCATGACATCCTTCCTTCCTTTATTTATTTATTTATGCTCAGAGATCTATCCATATCACCTGACTGTGAAACGGAGAAAATAGTTTGATAGGCTGCTTTAGAACTTAATGTACAGGCAATCAGAGTCAGCATGATAATCCATATAAACCATATACATAGAAGTGAAGTGAGTTTTTACTCTAAATGTGTGAGGTAATAAAAAGATGAGTTATGTCTTGATTAATTTGTCTAGAAAATCTAAAGATCTGTCATATCTTTAATTTAGATATATTCCAAATACTAATTAGTATGTATGTCATTCGTTTTCATTTAAATTAGACAGGTTCACACGCTGGTTAGTTTGCTGATAAAGACAGTGAGATGTGATTAAAAGTTACAACAAAAAGTTAGAAAGTGAACCATTAAGTTTAGATTATTTTTGTCACACACATGTTTTATAAATATACATGTTGTCCCATGAATGAAACCCCCAAGCTCTAGTTACACTTGGTCCTCTGGACAGGCCCTGAGAGGGGGGGCTTAAGACAGAACATCTGTAGAGCTCAGTCCATCACGTGTGTCCAAAATGATCCTCTAAGAATCTGAGAGAATAACCTATGTGTCAAAGAGAGGAGACACTTGATACCTTCAGAGGAAGCATTTGCCGCCTCAGGTTTTCTGTGGGACATACAGTATAGGCCCATTGCTCCGGTCTGACTCCATTATATTATTATAAGGTGTGTCAACATACTTGTCCCAACAGGTAATTCTCACAGTGTGGGGGAATGATGGAAGCAGCAGGGTAATGATTGTTGTTGAGGACTGAAATATTATGCATGATAAACATGCATTGTGTGATGGTGTGATTTATACTGTATTTTCAGAACAATTTATTTAGAACAGAGCAATTAGGACAAACCTAGAAGACGAAGCTAAATCTAATGAAGTAAAATTAAAGTAGAAGTAAATACACGTTAACAAATACACTCAGCTGTCAGTTTATTAGGTACATGCAGTGTAATAAAACATTCCTTCAGTGAATGCTCCATTACTAAGGTTCTTATTTTCAGTTTCTGTTGAACTTGTGTTAGAGAGGTGCTGAGCTGTACGGTCAGGCAGGAGGATATATTTTGAACCGCACTGCGTCATACAGACAAGCATTTCTGTTCATTTTTCCATCCCATTTATATCAGTGAGGGTAGGATTGAAACACCTCTCTGTATAATGTGATACAGTTCAACAGCACCACAAACTACATCCTCCAAAATGATCATCCATCCATGCTGAATCCACACCTCTCTAAAATAATTTCAATGAAAACTGAACACCATGAAGGAGGATTTACTGCAGGACTAGTTTTAACTAAACTGAGACCTATGTATATATACAACCAACTTTACAGGAAAAATATGTTTCTATAAATTGTGTTAAAAGAAAGCAAAGATATCAGAAACATTAAAGCGTTTTCCTGACTATAGTATGCAGAAGTATTTACAGATTCAGAGGCAGGGAATTGTTCTCCTTGCAGTTCCAGAGATGACCACCAGAGAGAGATATGCTCCAGCAATTTCGGGTAATTCAGCTGGAGTTTACAACAAGATTCAGGCAACCTGTACTTTAGAGAAACTTAAGTCTTCATGTTTACTCATGGATCAGTCCTCGATCAGCTGCAGTTACAACTCATTTGAATACTGCAAGAGCAGTATTTACTTTTGACTTCAAATATGTTTTGTTTTGTTTTTGTTTTTTCTTGAAACATAACTTTGTTCAACACATTGTTACACAACACACATTCTCTTGAAGGACTCATTGTGCTTACAACCTCCCATTTTACATTTTACACTGTCCAGTCAGTGTAAAATGTAAAATGTGTTCCTTTTTTTTTAAGCCTGTGCTTCTCTACACACTTAAAACTGCAGAAATCTTCTCAGTTGCTCGTATCTTTCCAATGCTCCCTCATGCACCCTTTACTTCACTGTTTTTGAGACGTACATACGATTTTTAGGTTATTTGGTTTCAAACATATTTGCCAGTGTTTTAAAATAAAGACTGGGTGAGGTATATCGGACCTGACAGGTTTATTGGGGTATCTTGTTCTATTGGTCACAGCAGCTCCTGCCCCTTTACAGTTTGTTGTATTCTGTATTAGACTTTAGAGAAATTATTATAACAAAATGCGATTTACAAAAAAAAAAAAAAAAAAAAAAAAAAAAAAAATTAAAAATAAAAATCTAAATAGAACACCAACTCTGAAACAGCCAAAGGTTCTCTGAGGTTTTCGCCTCCGGGGTTGATTTTAGAAGGCCCGGGCCTTTCTCAAAGCAGCCCTGAGACATGCTAAAAATATGCTGTGGGAGATATTTCACAGATAATTCTGGGCCAAATAACCGCAAAGGAAAAAAAAATCCCAGAGGTGCTCTGGACATTTAGATTGATATATTTCCCTGTGAGCTGCCTGCGTGATTTGACTTGGGCCCACAGCCTGGAGTGGAGCGCTGATAGGCTACAATCAGCTGAGGTTTGATTAGTCTGTAATGACTTTGCATCATATCTACAACAATTTGCCAATACATCATTATACATCATAATGCAGAACAGTAAAAAAAAAAGACACTGATTTCTAGATCAGTTTCTACAAACTGTGTGAAACTACAGACCTGTGTGAGGATGAAACCTCTATCAGTCAGAGTATACTCCTTAATATCTGCATCATCATATTTTTATATGGTTGATATATTTGATAGAAAAGTATCATATTTGTATTCGTTTTAACTTTACCTTCTAACCTGAGCTTCCTCTGTCGCACTAATTGCTCCACATCATCATCTTCATCATCATCATCAGTCTAATGCCCTCTAAATTGCAAAATCACCTGCAGAGCATTTCAAATGTCCGTCCTTTCAGGTCCTCATTTCCTTCCCTTTTGCATATAAATCCATGCAGCACAAGAGCAGCTTTGCATGTAACTTCAGTTCAGTGAAAGCAGCGAGCAGACAAACCCAGAGAAGAGGTGGAGCTATGACGAGACTCATAAAACCCAAAGCTTATTCCTCAACTCACTGCCAAGGTGACGCGCTCCGCAGCTGACAAATAGCTCCGACCTTCGCGGCTCACACACAGCGAGAGGGCATGAACACAGCCGGGTTCGGGAGTTTTCGGTCAACCGTTTGTTCTCGGTTCCAGATTTGCTCTCCAGAAATAACCAAATCTGGTTTGAAGCAGGCCAACGCGTAAAAGCCCGCCGAGGACGCACAGAGAAGTCGGCTACCTGTACTTGTTCTTTTGCTTGCTCCAGAACCTGAGGATAACTTTGGTCCACAGTATTGATCTCCGGACTATAAAGGCTCCACAGGGGGAATATGACAGCTGGCCTGGGCCACTGAGGGAGTGATAATTGGTGTGAGCGCTCGGTGTCTGTTAAGGTGACCGCACGGCCAGATTATGCAGCATCCTTTGGACATAGGGGCGCATTACTATCCTCCGGAAGTTCACCCCGACCACAGAACTCATCGCTACAGGAGTTTCATGATAGAGGAAATCCTGACTGACCACCCGGAGCACAAAGCGTCGGCTCCGACCGGGGAGCTCCTCAAATTCGGGGTACAAGCTCTGCTGTCCGCCCGGCCCTTCCATAACCAACTGGGTAAGAGAGGCGGCTGTGAAAAGATGGAAGAGTGAGAGTCTGGTATCAAGACGTAAAAATGTAGGAACAGTAGAGAATATATAGAAATAAAACTTATTATTATCATCATTATTATTAATCCTTATTATATTATGGATTTAAAATTGGGACCGACGCAGAGTGAGTCAGTGAGTGTGTTCTGCCTGATAAAACATGTCTTTCGAGGGAGGATTATTTAACCTTTGTCCCACACAGGTTTATTTCTGAGACCCGAGACTTGTCTGGCTGTAATAATGAAGCAAAAAGTCAGATCCGACTGACTTTATCGAAAACATGTCTGAGTTTAGAGGAAATGACTTGGACGCATTCAATTGTACTGGAAAGAAATGGAAAAGCATCTCGTTTTATTTGTATGAAGGAAAATGTCCACTGACTGAAAACAGCTGAAATAAGCGATTTTAGTATTTCTAAGATTTTTTAGTGCGTGCGTAAAAAGTGGATCAGGAAAAGCAGCGCTCCCTCAGCGCTCCTCTGATAAACAGAAAAAAACCCTACATGAACAGGAGATGTTACAATATTCACTTTTATTCCAGAGTAAAAAATAGTCAATGTGGCCATACAGTTTGTTTGTATGGTAACTCCAAAATGCAGCCTACTGACTGTGAATGGCCCCGCTCACAGAATCAGAGCTGTACCGCTGAGATGAATTCTGTGACTGATTATCAGAAATAATTCCAGGTGTTTACATGTGGATGACTTTTGACATCTATTCCAGTTTCTGTGAAAAAGGCCTATAGGCCACACCAGGCTGTGATTTGTTTAATCAGGACTAAAAACCTGTGACATTAGTCCGACCCTTGGGTCCTATTTGAATTACAGGCGCAGCCCTGAATCTGAATCTGATCTGATTTTGAACAGAGCCTGATGATATAGAAACAAACAGCAGAGCTAACTGTAATAATAGCAGGATAGTAAAGGGGTCAAATTCTGTCCGTGTGGAGTTTATAACTGCACAGTCATATTCACTTTAAATGCATTATGCACCACTTTCCCCTCAGTTTCATCAGTTGTAGTTGTGGGATAAACTAAACTAAACTAAACTAAACTAAACTAAACTAAACTAAACTAAACTAAACTAAACTAAACTAAACTGGCTTAAAATGACCTAAAACTAATCCCGCTCCGTGTGTGTCTTCAGTGCTAAAAGCGGACCAGACGAGCCTCCTCAAGTTCCCCATGTCCCCGCTGTCCTGCTCGCTGGGCTCCCCGCTCGGCCCCCCGCTGCTGACCGCGGCTCCGGGCCTGCAGGTCGGCGCGGCGTCTCACCACCTGCCGCTGGACCTGCACCTCCGCGGGAAGCTGGAGCACGGAGCCGACGGAGGCAGCAAAACCAAGAAGGGCCGCCGGAGCCGCACCGTGTTCACCGAGCTGCAGCTCATGGGCCTGGAGAAACGCTTCGAGAAGCAGAAGTATCTTTCTACGCCTGACAGGTGCGTTTACAGTCCGGGGTCAGAGAGAGAGAGAGAGAGAGAGAGAGAGAGAGAGAGAGAGAGAGAGAGGCAGGGTTTTAGAAAAGCTCAGGTCACCGCAGCACTCAGTATTTTGGACAGAACCTCCGCACCCAAAATTAAAAAAATATATTAGAAAATAATAATTTTTAGAATAATTTTTATTTATTCAATCCGATAAATAATTATACGTATAATAATTATAATAATAATTATAATTTCATTTTCAAAGCCTTCTCTGCTCTGCAGCTCTAATATGAGAATAATGAGCGAGGAACGCATTATTATGGTCATTATTTTATTACATTAAAAATATATGAAGTCTAAAAATACTGGGGACAGCTATAAAAAAACACAGCCATTTGTAGGTTATTGGCAGTTAGTATGTACACTTCTCCTGTGTGGCTAAAACCCTCAAGTTCACTCACACAAACCAAAATAAAAATAGAGTTCTCAGCTCTGAGATTGTAAATAAATGAAGTTGTATCTGTAGCTGATATCTGTAAATACCTAACAGTGTCCCCTGTGAGTTAAAGATTAACACTGAACTGATCTTGAATTTCAGTCTGAAAGATTTTATTTCACTGTTTTGTTTTTTTTCTTTACAGAATAGACCTGGCTGAATCTTTGGGTCTCAGTCAATTGCAAGTGAAAACATGGTACCAGAACAGAAGGATGAAGTGGAAGAAAATTGTAAGTATTTCCATGTTCTTATGATGATGATGATGATGATGATGATGATGATGATGATGATGGCAGTGGTCAACAACAAACAACAGGAATTATATCTGTGTAGTTCAGTGAAATGAATTAGCACTGAATCAAAATAGATGTAAACTTGACCCTGCATGCAAATCGGTCAAACAGCTGTGTTACACCTGTGTCACTCTGGGTTGTATTGAAATTTACAAATTTACTATACACAGTGCTTACAGCAAATCAGTTGAAGGTATTAACTGATTGAGGTTTTAGAAAAAAAGAATTCTCTCTGGACCTTTATAATTTTTCTCTCTTGGTGCGTTGCATTGAGATGGCCACTGATTTAGGTTACAGGATATAATTTATCACAGCTTGTAGCTGAACCTAAACCTGAGCTAACTGTCTGTGTTCAACCTGCAGGTGTTGCAGGGCGGAGGCCTGGAGTCACCGACTAAACCTAAAGGCCGCCCAAAGAAGAACTCCATCCCCAGCAGCGAGCAGCTCTCAGAACAGGAACGATCTGTGCCCGCTGACGCTGACCGTCAGTCTGAAGGCTCAAGCTCTCACTTAGAAAACACTCAGGAGGAATGACCCGGCCTCGGCCTGCAGATACTCTGACTCTGTATGCAGAGCCTCCGTGACACTCGGCGTGCATCTTCTGGATGGGACCGGACTCCACGATGGTGTGGAGAAGATGTTTTACCCCGTGGTGCAAACCAAAGACTTGCAGGCTCTGCTGAAACTGTACAAGGCCACATCTTCCAGCAGCCATGTGTTTTTGTCATAGCCCCATGCATTCCCTCATGATGAACATGCTGCTGTTGAGGAGGGAACTCAAACCTTTGCAGTAGGTCTACCCTTTATATTCTAAGGATCCACTCTCACTCATCTGTTTTGCATTCCTTTTGTGTAACTGTGCTATGTTTAATTATTAAATATATTTTCACTAATACTGTTCTCTGTTTATTATATAGGACATAGGCTTATGATAAACTGTTAATCCAGTGTGTGCAGTGCAAGTGGATATGATGATGGTAGCTTACAGGCTCATCAGTCACACACAGACATGTTGACATGGCTCAGGGCCTAATATGGTTACATACCTTACATCCCACAATAAGCAAACGTCCTGTTGATTCCTGACATACTTTGCTGCGTATGAAGTTCATAGAGAGAAACTCAGGCATCCAGCTTCATGACATGTTGCTTTTTCTTGTGTATGAGGAAAATCAGGGCAGATATCTGACAAAAGCTTGTAAGTGGTTTCCCACTTTAATGTTATTATTATTATTATTATTATTATTATTATTATTATTATTATTATTAGATTTATCCGGAGCCACACGTTCCTTGTTAAGATGTGGATTCACACACACGTGCATTGGTGCTACTGCTTTATATTCTGGTAAATAAAGGATGTGATGCTGGCTCCTCTGAGGAACTAATGAAAAACACAGCAAAGAATCTCTGCAACTTAGATTTTTTTCCTTAATTTTTCTGTTTCTATTTTATCTCTTTTGGTTTAAATTTTCTGTTGCAGGAGAAGGATAGAAATGCTGAATGTAGGCAGTGTGGAGATATTAGGCTTATTAGTTTAAGTTTTCAGAAAGGGTCAAAAAACAAATGTAGTGTTGTTATGACACAGCCTATAATATTCACAGCTCTGCTTTAATCTAGCCTACACAGATTTCTTAACCTGATTCATATCAGCACCTCATTACCTGTGATATTATTATGTAAAGTAACAGTTGGCAGTTTGGTTGGAGAACAGAAAGGATCAGTGTGTAACAGTATGTTCCTGCTGATTGTGTTTGTGCTGCACCAGTGACCTGAAACCTCCTTTTTAATTGTATGTTTTTCTTTGTACTCTGGTTTTGTATTGTCACAGGACTTTTTATTTTATTTTATTTATTTATTTTTTATTTTCTGACCACCAGCTGTAAAATGTTCTTAAAGCACTGGTTTGATATGAGCAGTTTATACAAGCCCAGTCTTTGCAGGACTGCGATGGTTTTTATTTTTTATTTTTTAAATGTTATATTATTTTACTAT
>JBBMJY010000018.1:2467677-2503921 GCA_037833715.1 Toxotes lorentzi | reverse complement strand
GATGCGTTCAGGCTCAGAGGAGAGAGCAGGGAAACTGAATATCCAGTGAGAGTTTTTTATGCAGCTTAGTGGAATTATTGGTCATATCCAGGTGAGACGGACCTGCAAACAGTGTGGTGTGTAGTCTGAGCCATCAAAGTCTGTGTATCAGTTTGCAGTCAGAGTCAAGAGTAAATCCTTAAACTCGAGGAGCCCTGTTTTATTCTACGCAGGTCTTTATGTGAGTGGAAACTGAGAGTGAAATTAAGTTTGACTCCCTGAATTTACGTCTAGTATTTTAACTGAATTATTTCTATACTTTTTTAAGCGAATAGCGAGATGTGTGTGTGTGTGTGTTTGTGTGTGTGTGTGTGTGTGTGTGTGTGTGTGTGTGTGTGTGTGTGTGTCCAGAAATACGACACAGTCTCCTCTCCCTCAGTGTGTAGCCTCATGTATCAGCCCTGTGAACAAACACAGGCCTCCACACTGAAACGGACGCATCATGCTGACTGACATAATCACACTGGCCTCCCCCTCTAAGCTTTAATTACTGCTCATATTTAAACGATGCAGTCTGTGTGAGTGTGTGGACACACAGAGGCCGAAGCTGAGGCTGAAGCTCAGGCTGAAGCTGTGGTTGCCTGGCTGCAGGTTGAACAGGCACCTAATGAGCTTTAATAGTCGCTGATGGGAGTCAGAGTCAGGGACGGGAACATTTCTCTTGGTAAAGACACGGGCCATGTGAGGGGGGCTGGAGGGACGGTCCTCTCACTGTTCGGTCTCATGTTATTCGGTATAAACCTGCTTCAGTGGAGGATTTGGTTTCCGACTCAGGGTTTGTGGGTAAAAATGCGTCCGTTATACGGAGAGACGGTTTTTTCAGGCTGTATATTTTTTTTCTCCACCTTACTTTTATTTTTACTGGTTATATTTTAATAGCATTTCACTGGATATCCCACTATAACCCTTCTGTTGCCCTTCAAAGAGAACAAATGCTGTCTTAGACAATAAAACCTAAGTCAGTGCAGGCGCAGATAATACCATTAAAATACGGTCTCTACAAACCCACCGCTGTGAAGGAGGAAGATGACAGACCTCCTTATTTAAACTGTATTATTAAGCAGAATAAACTTCTGAATGCGTAGGACCCTGAGAGAGTATTACACATTTGGTTAACATTTACTTTCATTTGAATATAATACAAAGCAGCTTTAACTTAGTCCGGCGCTCCTGATGTTAGAGGCTTACCGCAGCTTAATATCATATTGGTTAGAAAAGAGGAGTTAAATATTATAAATGTTCAGTCCACCACACTGTTTCTGCTTTTCGCTGTAGCTGCTGCTCCTTCAGCTTCACAAAAAAAAGAAAGAAAAGATTTTATTTTTATTTTATGTATTTATTTGTTTTTTTAAATTTATGTATTTATTGCGTCCAAAACAAATGATTTTACATGTTTTGGAAGGGCTTGAGCCATGAGATAAAAATGAGTGTGTTTGTCCCACAGATCAGCAGCTCACAGTCAGGTGTCAGTTCACAGGTAAAGTATCATTCATTTCATTAAAGCGCTCAGCTGATGAAGCCATGAACAAAAACCACTGCAACAACTAAACGCTTTTTTTTGGCAGGCGATTCTGTTCTGATATTCTAATATATCTAATATTCCATTTATTTCACAAAAAAAATCTAAAATGTATTGGTCATATATTATCATTCACACACACACTCATACACACACACACACACACACTCACACACACCGCCCTGCTTCTCAAAACATCTGTCAAAAATCCATTAAACGAGAAGTAAATGACTGTTGGAATAAAACAGAGCAGAAGGCGCGAAGAAATACAACAGCGACGTTTTCCATGAATGTTACCATGACATAAGTGCTGAAGCCTGTATATTAAACCAAAAGTAAATAAATAAAATAGACAATAATTTCAAAACAACCTGCAAATATTTCACCAACTCAGTAAACATTTATTTAACCACTACATAATAACAGATTAATAATATTATTTATTCATCCCGGCTCAAGGGAAAGTCATGGCTGAAATCATTTGAAAAACAGAGACACAGAATGTCAAAATTTAAAGATGTCATTTAATTAGCTATAATCTCCACAGAGCTCATTGCATCAGAAATATGATCATTAAAGCCCGAATGAGAGTCTGCATCAGTAAATGTCCAGAAACCTGCAGTGTAGCTGAGTTAATATACATTTTATCATCTCTGCTGTGAAAACCAGTTAAAACCCTGGAAACAGAAGGCTTTAAACGTCTAACTGTCTGAGACTCTGTTCAGCACGTTTCTTTGGCTATTTTCTGCTGTGTTGAAGTTACTTACCCACAGCTTTATTTTGGGCCTGATGACCTTGAGGTTAAGGTGTTGTCCTTGAGGCTGGAAGTGTGTGGGATCAATAAGCAGCTGGGTTATAATGTGGCAAACATCAGCGCTCATGTCTGCATGAAGTGCTGTAAACACAGGAACAAAGCAAGAGTGAGGAGATCATTTACTTCAAAGGAAACGCATCTTAAATGTCTTAAATTTGAAAATTAGAGGTCTGAATCTCCCAGTTCAGGCTCCAAACACACAATTTGGTGTTTGAAACTTCCACGAGTTTTAATCTGCATCAGCACACATTATACTTAGAGTTCTTTACTGGGCGTCTGCTTATCTTTTCTCAGATTGCTCATAAAGACACCTTCTTTGTATTTTTGCTGTAATGTAAAATGACCAGCCTGTTTAAGTTTTGAAGACCTGCGTTCAACATTAATTTCAGTAATCTGAGTGTGATTATTGCAGTGGATGCAAAGTATGGTATTTTCATTAGGATAAAAAACTACATGTACTGAATGATTGCATGGATGAAACGACCATAGAGTCCAAATTAGGAAACTTCAGTTCATAATATTTATATTAGTTCCATCCAGCTGAAGTGTAGCGATGCCTCTGAGGCTTTATAAACTTTCAATATTCATTTTCACTGGTGGCTCTTTACAAATTATGGAATCCAGAATCTTTAAATTCCTGCTAATTATCTTTCCTTCCCTGTAGTGCACCTTTCTTTTACTTGGTGGTCTTGTATAACAGTTCTCAATTTCACCTCAAGATCCACATGGACATCTGCAAGTCCCCCCCACCCACCCACACACACACACACACACACACACACACACACACACACACACACAACCACCACCACCACCACCATCATCATCATCATCATCCAAGCAAATGGCTAATCAGTCCTTGCTCCGAATGTCAAATTGATGTCAAGGCTTAATCATATGCAGATTAATGACAGGTTAACCTAAACAACAGAGCTGAGGTTGGCAAGAGAGTCACAGCAATATGAAAGAAAAACACGAGCACATTTTACAAACGCATTTATTACTGTTGTCAATTTGTAAACGGTCTAAGGTGAATGTGTGAGGTTTGCTCTGCTTCACGGTGCAGATAAAAGCTGCAGCAGGCTGGATGATGCAGGCTTTATCCACGTGCACGCTCTCTCTCCTGGGCTTTGAACGGGCTGAGTGTTGGACAGCAATGACTTCCGACATAAATTACAATCAGGAGGAAGAGTCAGCCGCCAGGAATCTGCAGATTCGGAACATCCATACTTGACGCAATTTAATCATTAAGGGGACCCTTTGTGGTGGCATGATAGCGCTCTGGCGCGAGCAATGAGAGGCTGACCCCAATTTTTGAGAGCGGGTGTTTATGGAGTCAAAAGGTCTGTGCTTAGACAGAGCCCAGGCTGGGAGGCTGGGGGTGGGGGGGTGGGGGGGGGGGTGGGGGGGGGGCAGAGTCCGCCCAGCCGCGCACAGGAGAATTTCTCCACGATTAAAGAGCCTCTGATTAATCTAACGTATGTGCCAAAACTGCACATGCGGCGTATGATCCCAATTAGACTGAAACCCAACTCTGTGCAGGCCCAGCTCCACATTAGCTCTGCCATTCTTCTCTTTGTTTTCTCTGGACGTTCCCTGACAACATCAGACTTCTTTATCCGACTGCTATAAAGTCTGTGTGCAGAGATAATTCTAACTGAATGACCTTGATGTTGAGGGTAGGTTTGTTACCATTGTTCAACATGCTTCTGATGGAGATGCAAGCATGAGGTTTAGAGGGTAAACAAGTGAAGAGGCACCTTTCTGAAGAAACCAAACTGCAAAGGTGCAGCCAACATGAGCCTGTCTATTCAAAGGAAAAGACTTATGAAGCAGCCTCTCAACAGACCTGTCAGTATCTGAAAATGTAAGTGTCAGTTCATTCAATTTACACATTAAATAGTATATATTGTATATAATATTATATATATGGTAATATTATATATTGTAAATTGTATTGTAAAAAACAAAAACAAATATATATATATATATATATATATTTTTTTTTTTGTGTGTGTGTATATATATATAAATATAGATTCTGAGTTCCAGTTTTACTGTGTTTATGCTTGTTTAAGAGAATGCAGTGATAAGTACCAGATTAAATGATATGGGCCTTAAGGTGGGTCCTGCTTTATTGCCTGATAATTAGGATGTCTGTCTTCATTATTATTATTATTATTATTCATTTATTTATTTTTTATCTTTTTGACAATTGAAAAACCAACTCTGCAGTAACCTTTATCTCTACAGAGCTTGTTTTGGTTTACAACAAAAATAAATAAATAATATTAAAGTAAAACTTTATTCATTGAGCACAGTTGCAGTAAAAGCTGAATACAGTACAGGAACACACACAAAAATTAAACAAAGCATCATAAATCAATAAGGCAGTTTTTTTTCATTTCCAACTAGATTCCTCCTAATTTATGACTAGACATCATTTAATTGCACTTCTCTCAGTAACATGACCAATGCAACAGTCACACTGTAAACATGAACTGCAAATAAAATAATGGGATGATTCATTTCCCATGTAATTCTCCATTTTGCATGATAATCAATTATACCTGGCAATCACACACACACACACACACACACACACACACACACACACACACACACACGGTGCGTTCACAGACTCCCAGCTTTATAAATAGCTAAGTGTGACTCCCATTCATTATGAGGCCGAACTCTCAGCCCTCTCAGGGGGACATGAAGTGAGCTGCAGAGGTTTGAAGTGACGGGGAATAAAGTCCTCACTGTTTCGCTCTCTACGACAACTTGTGTCACTGAGTGGGCACTCACCCAGGGCTGCAGTTCAAATAAATACTGTTTTCTATGTGTACTCTTCAAACTTCAGAGTCACATTTGAAATTTCAGAAAAAACAGAAATGAACATTCTGGCTGCCCTATCCATCCACGGGAAAATGATTTTTCTCAGGATATCATTTATTTATGGATTTTTCCTCCCACCCATGGGTATTTGGCCTGCTCTGTCAGATATGAAACGTTTGTTTGAGAATCAGTTTAAGTGAGAGCAGAGTTCATATGGTCAGTGTTATGATCACTGTGGTGACCATTACAATTCATTTTTCTATCTTTCAGCAGTCTCATCACAGCACGTCTCACACTGAACTCTGCATTAAACCATTGTCTATTTGAATTTCTGGTGATGTTTGATAATTACCGAAAAAATACTTTGTCTTTCACCTTTTTATGGAGAGAAAGTTGTTTCAATCGTGGAGGCGCTGGCGTTGTCATAATGACAAACGTATTGTCCAGTCCGCAAACAAATACTGGGCTGATCTGAATGCCTCAAAGCTTCAGTGGTTCTACCGTTGCCATGGTACTCCACATCCAAATCACTTTTCACATGCTGCGTTTTTTATTTTGTTTTTCTTGTTTTGTTTTTTTAAATTTTTACTATCATACCCGCATTACCACAAAGTAAGCCCACATTTATCCATATGAATAAATATTAGTATTTTACTCATATATTTCTGACTCCAAGGCTACAGGTCTGATGCCATTTGCTTTTGAAACGCTTCCTATGCCGATAAAAGTCTCCAAACATTTGTGCATATTTGTGTGTGTATATTCTTGCGCATTTATTTACAGATTAGTAAACGTGTGTGAACTGATGGTGCCGCTCACAGTGTTGCCATTTTAAAAATTAAAGGTGCTGTGTTGAGTGTTTGACCTCTGGGGGCGCTGTGGAGCTGTTTCACACTATTCCACTGATCCACAGGTGGTCGTAATGAGCCAAGAAAGAAACATGTATGTAAACAATGCAGGATTTAAAATACTTAAAACAATGTTTTGAAACTTTATGAGGAAGGAAATACATCCAGCACATTTGTGTCTTGAACTAAAAGGCACACATACTAGTTTTGGCGAGTGAAACTGAATGTAAAGATAACTTTTGCTTGTTTATATAAGGAATCACAATCACTGGCTTCGTCACGTTTATTAACGGCAGCAGAGTCACCAGAGGCTGAGGCTGGTGACGGACATTTAAAGTGCACAACTGTCACACCAGGGACAAGAGTTCACATCCACAGTCCTGTGTGTGGTTAAGGCACTTTGGTTAAGGTTAGAGAAAGATAGTGGTTTTGGTTAAATGTAAATAACCAGGTTTTGTCTGACGTCACTGTGAACTTAAAGCAGCCCTAACCTCTCCCTGACCCCAACGGGTTCATCTGTCTTCCAAGAAAAACAAGAAAATCAGAACCATTTGAAAGATGAAAAAAACTCTACACAGACATTAGAGGCATGTTTCAACTTCATTACACCTACTCAGTCTAATGCAGTCCAATACTACTGTTCTGTCACACTCTCATAGAGGAGGTGGTGCTGTACTGAGCTACATTATATTCAGATGTGTTTATAATATTATGAAACAACATGTCTCTCTAATGTAGTCCAGTGCAACACCACCTTTAAGTCTGACCTCTAATAAACATGGGCCTGTAGCAGAAATTACACATTTCTTGTAAACAAAAAAAAAAAAAAAACAAGAAAAAACTGAACATTATAAACTATGTAAAGGTTTGAGGTATAATCATATGCAGGGTAATTTCCTGTGCGCCCAGGATAACCTTATCCCAGAAAAGATCAATAGGCATTAGATGTACTGCAAAACAGTCCAGTTTTAGAGTTTTATAGAGTTTAACGTTTGTTGAGTCGCAAAATCTTTTTTCACTAACAAGCAAATCAACTACGCCAACAATCTTTCAGAGTCTCATTTCAAGAGACAGCACCTCCAGAATTTCTCTTGTTTTAAGGAAAATATATTTTTCAAAGACTTTTATATATGTCTTATTATATTATGGGTTTTTAATTTAGAGCTCTTGCTTCCTCTCATGCTCAATATAAAACCATGTAAAATGTAATCGTAGAAAACTGGTCCATCATCATGATCGCACTCAGGGTCATTTTCAGACCAAATGGAGTTGTGTTAAAGTAAAGTTTCCTCCTGCAGGCGTCATGTGATTTCCTGTGGCTCAGATCACAGCTCTCAGTCATGCAGCTAATGGGAGAAGGCATTAGAGGACATAAACAAGAGTACATCAGCCCACCAGCTCCTCTTCCATGATGATGCTCCCCTCTCAGCCCACTGCCCCTCCAGTCAGTCCTGCGAGCACAGTTTGCAGGAAACGTCAGTCGGCGTGATTGATTTTAGATGGGCGATTCCCTGACTTCATGCTTGTATAAAGCAAGACAGCTGTTGGGAGAAATCAAATTCCTGCAGGAGCTGCAGAGACATATTTTTCCATCTGTTTAGCGGAGTCGTTGCCTTTCGCTATACGAGTAAATAAAAAAACATGGCCAAGATGTGGCAGGAGGTCAGTGAAACCCTCATTTTATAGCAATTACAGCTCAAACCCCCTCCCTTTCAAAATCCAACTTGAAAGTCAATCCCACTTTCCAGGGCTTTTCAGAAGTAAGATATGACAAGGCAGAGATCTATCTTTGGTAACAACTTCAAGACTTACATTACCCATGATGCACAGCAAAGCATTTATCCTGTCCTTCACTTGTTTTTTGTGGAAGATTCCTCTGTAGTTTATTCTTCAGAACAAACCAAGTCTCTTACACATATTTCCTATAGTACTTATGAAAAGCCAGTTAAATGCTTAATTGTTTGAACTGTTGAACATTTTTTTCTGAAGACCGCTCCCTACTTTAAACACAATACAAACGTCATGACAGTTTGTCATGCCCTCTTCACATCGCTTTCCAAGAGCTGTTTGGACAGATCCTTCACCACAGGCATCTTATCACAGCACGACTGCATGGAAACAGCTTCGTTTCTCATTAGAGCCCTGCATAATTCATTACGGTTATGTGCTGTGTTCACATTGTGCTTCTTATTTAGATGTAGCTGATTACCTTAGTCTTAAATATGTCTTTTCTGGCTAAAGCAGCCCAGCAGTGGCCGTGCAAAAGCACTCTGTGTCTTAAGTGATACAGATTATGAAAACAGATGAAACCCAAGAACCGGAAACTTAGTTTGAACAGCAAAAAAACACTGTAAGAAAACATTAGGGTCTTTAGAGCTACTGCACTTTTGACTCCTGATTCTTATCATTCAGCATAACTCTTCTGGAGACTCACAAAGCTAAACAGAACACGTTTAGTTCATAAGTTATTATCTGAAGTTATGTTATTATCTCAAGTATTAGTAGTTGAGATTGGTGTGCTCAGTACAAACAGGTGGATCTGCAGAGGGCCTTTTAAAGAAGCAGCTTTAAAGCACCACTTGATCCTCTTAAGGGTTGTTTTCTAGTTAAGGAATCAGTCACGGTTCTACACTACGTGGCTCTGACTTAATGAATATTAAAGCAGTTTGAGTTTGGATCAGGGCTGCAACCGGACAGCATTATTATTTCTGAAATGTTCAATTAAATAATTAGAGCATAGGAAAATAACATGTTCACAGATCCCAAGGTGCCATCATCAGATGGTTTGTACTCAGAGATATAATCAATGTGCAGTGATGTGAAAAGAAGAAAATCAGCACCAGTGAGAAGCTGGAACCAAATGCTGCTTTCTTTGACTCCTGATTATTGTTTCCCTCTAATTAAACTGCAGAGTAAGAAGAGCAAACAGCATTTAGGGTTTATGTGTCTAAGAATGAAATTTCTACTTTTTGTTTACCTGTTAAAGTCCATACAGATTTGACCTTAATCTTAATATGACATGTTTTAAGGTATAGATAATTAAGAAAATCTCTTCTCGCACTGACGAGCTGTGTTTGTGTTTGTAAGTTAAATATGGGCTCACTTTTCCTCAGCATCTGAAATTATTCACAATTTGTTTAAACCTAAAAGATTTCTCAGCAAGCAGCGCCACAATCACAGAATATATATTTAGCTGCAGGGTATTGGACTTTATGATACTGAACAGTCATTTTATAGGTGTTTTGTGTTTGTGTGTAATGTTTCCAGTCTGCTGACACTAACCTGAAGCACTGGGCAGTTTGTGTTAGCAGTGATAACCTCCTGACTGACAGACAAAGCAGAGCGCTCCACCTCATTCACAAAAACTCCTAGAAAAAGATGGACCGCCCACAGCGTTTGATTGACAGGTGACCTTGGGGGAAGATCCCACCACAACAAAATCTGAAAAACAAATCAAGTAAAAAATACAAAATGATTATATGATAAAATGATTCATAGAAGTGTAAAAAGGGAGTTTGCTAATCTGCATTTATGAAAACAATGGATTCTCTGAAGTCTGAAGCAAGAGCTCCAAGACTATAGATCTGACACCTACAGGGACAATATCTACAAAATATTTCACACATGACTTCATCATGTCTTTTACCTTTCCTCTGGATTTCCTATTATCTAAATTACCTTAAATATTATAATAATCTGCAGTGAAAGTTTGCTTATTTTCAGAAATCTACTCCTTTGAAATTGTGTTTTTTTCCTTTTCTTTCTTTCTTTCCTTTTTTTTTTGCTGAACCAGCCACAGCTGGATGTGTGTGGCTGATGGGGTGAGCTTGTGATGAAGCTACACCATACACCACTGGTTGGCTGGTGTTGGGGTTTCCCCACTGGTCACTGCTCTTTAAAAATGAATTGATTTACCGACTTTTCAGAGTCCTTTACTGACTTTTTTTTTTTTTTCAAAAAAGCACTTTGCGACATACATAGCGCCCGTTTGGAAAAAACCTGAGCTACTTTCCATAGAAGAGAGTCGCCAGTGTTTCCCTGTGATTGTGAGGTCAGGCTTTCCCTCCACAGGCACACCGCTCTCTATATCTCATTCAATCAACCGTACGGCAGCTGTCATAGACATGAATGAGCTTCTAACTCTCTCTGAGTGATCAGTAAATATAGCTGAAATCACAGCACAGCCGTTGGATTTAACTTATGTGTTTGGTGATTTTGCCAGATGAAGTTGTGGTTATAAAATCAGGAGTTTAGCAGATCAGCAGCGTGGAAATGGTCTGGAAGTGACTGCTGGTTCACATGTATCTTAATGGGCCATGTTTCAGCCACTATTTCATAGAGAACAACATGTAAATGAGAACAGCTGTGTTGGGAATTCGGTTGTGTTAAATGACTGTACATAAGAGCACAGAGAGCAGGAGAGACACAAACAGATAAAGGGCGGTCCAGCCATGTAGTGGGCTTTGACCTAGTCTTGTTTCATTCTGACACTGGAAGACAGTGATGATTAATACACTGTTGAAATAATGTCTGTGAATGGACAAATTATTCCCCTTACACCTATTACAAACATGTACAGGGAATGTTTTCAGCGTTTATGATATTATGACAGCTTGACTGCAGCTGCATCATATTACTGCAATTATGAGTAATTCTGAATCGATTAACCGAATATCAAAGACAAAGCCCAAAGACAAAGGCATAAAATTGGTGGTGCGATTTCAAAAGCCCCAGTCAAAGTTTTTCAGGGTTTTTATTTTAGCTGTAGCATTACGACATGTCACATGTGTGGATTATGAGGTCCTACAAGTCTTTAAAGAATGTGTATCGCTGCAGTTTCAGGATACATGTCTGGATATTTATTTGAATACGACATGCACAACACAATCATACTCTCCAGTTTCCGGCAAATGTTTTTAATTTTACAGCCTTCTGTTGTATGTCCAGTTCTCTCTCATTTGGTTTGATTGCAGGCTGCTGGAATATTCAGCGTGGATTAAAATAGCAGAAGGCCTTCGGTGCTTGTCGACGGGAAGACACAGTGGTAGTAATCTCCCAGATGTGCCTCACATGGCTCTGGAATCACTGGAGAAGTTTCCTCGCAGGCCTTATGTGGATTTCAGTAAAAACAATCAGAAAGGCCTGGCACAGGAACTGTGTGTAATTCTATGATGGCCTTGGAGACGGTAACAAGAGGTGACAGTTATAATCACCGTTGTATAGCCATGACTAGTGGCAAGATGTGTGGAAGAGATTCCTCAACATGGATGTAAAAGATGTTCAAGGAAAACATGTTGGACATGACTTGGACTAAACTGGAAGACCTAACCTCCTATCCAGGATGTGTTCAGGCTTTAGGAGCCATTCATCACAGCACCTAATTTAGTGAAACTGTCCTCCCAAGAAAAACAACAGCATCAGTTGCTTTAGCAAACGCCTCAAAAAGACATATGTTTATGTTCATGTGACAAAGCTCTCTATCTGTGCATCAGTTTGTGCTTTACAGCACAAACTGTAACTGGTTTATGGCACAAAACAGAAAGAGAGGGTTGTTTTCCCAAGGTAAGAAGAAGTACAGATTTGAGTTTGTGGCAAAAGGCAGCTATTGGAAGTAATCCTGATGCTGAAGGAAAATGTATTTTCCAACATGCTTATCTGTTTAGGAAAGCTGGGGGCAAAAATGCCTGGCAGAGAAGAAGCAATGTTCTTTTTACTGCAGGACAAGAACAAGCAAACAGGGAGATGGGTTCTGTTACTGCAGCCCTGTACTGACAGTGTCCATCATCTTATCTGTGGCTTTAAGTATTTTAAATAATGATATATATATATAAGATGTGAACATATTTACTTTGCCCCTGAGATTGGATCAATTACTGTGGTGATTGTATTAAAATAAACTGATTTTGATTTATTTATTTTTTTAAGCTTTAACAGTAAAACAGTTCTGTATTTGATAATTCCTGTCTAATATAACTTTGGTCTTTATTTCTGACACTGAAAAGCATCTATCACAGTTTACAGATAACAGATAACAGAACTCCTGTGTTCAAATACAGTTTTCCAGACATATTAGTTTCACTAACTCTTGGTTTTCTCCTCAGACAAAGTGGTTTGTGTAATCTGGATAAACAGTTGGCTTGTTTATGACCTGTCCGGTCATCTCACTGCTCGTGTTTCTCTTTCCCATTGGATTTAGTTGCAGAAATATTCCCACATTCCCACATCTCAGCAGCTAACTTGGTGAGTATGATGTTATCATGAGAAATGATGGACAAAGCTTCAGAGGTACAATCCAAGTTGTAATAAACTCCTTTAATACATTTGGCGGAGAAGCCACCCCATATGATGGTTTAGCATTTTGGATTACTTTTGTTGGTGCACTCATGCTTGCATTGGTCTCATTAGAGATAATCGACTGCCTTTAATGTGATCATAAATATTTCTAATACGAACACAAATAAATGAATGGCTGCACTGATTGTGCAGTGTAGCACACGTTATAATGCTAACTGCTGTCTAATTTAGTACTTTAGTCTCCGGTGACTACTGTGGAAGCGTAATGTTTTTGCTGCAGGAATGAATGAATGAAGCAGAAATGTATTCTGCCAAACCACATTTCAAGAGCTTTAAACTGCCATGTGACACCCCAAATGAATAAAAGCCAAAAAAAAAAAAAAAAAAAAAAAAAGGGTTTTTTGTTCCAGGGGCCACCCAAGCCAAAATGACACATTTCATATCCTTCTAGTGTTACTTTGCCACAGTCAAATCAAAGATGGGTATTCAATCAATAACATCCCTGATCCCTCCCCTTCTACCCACCGTCCTCCCACCTCCATCCACAATATCAACCAAGTAACACTGCAGCTGCCAAGAGTATCTCACCAAGCCTTACACGGACACGTCCCTACGAAGGAAAAAAAAAGATCCTGTCTCACAGTATGGTGCCTAAATTGGCAAAAGATTCATGACCTGTTAACACACTGGGGGGCAGAGGAAGATATACCAGTGCATCCCATTAAAGCCCAGGACAGTGTGCATTAAGGAGCTGGCTCTCTTAAACATACCGATCAAAATATTAATGGTACGTTATAAACACTGTGCCTTTATCTGACAGTGATTTACTTTACAAAAACTTTAATCCAAGAGCGTGGAGCAGCTCTGCTCATTAGCCGTGGCCTTTAACTCACACTCTGGGGTGACACACACAGGTGGACGCTGACGCAGAGTGACTATTGTGTTTATGTTATCTTTTCATAAGCTCTGTTTGAAATTTGTCAAACTGCATCACTGTTTAACTATGTGCCAGTCAAAAGTCGCACTGCCAGATGGGTGCCTTTTCTGCTAACCTTGCCCAAGGCCACACAGCACGCCTCTCTCTCTCTATCTTTCCCCTTCCTTTCTTCTCTGTTGTCACCTCTTTCTCCATTTCTCTCCCCCGTCCCCAGCACCGAAAGCTCTGACAAATCTGACTACGCTGACTCTAATTTCCTTTTAAATGAAAGCGTATGCTGGCTACGAATATAAGTTCATGTTACTCATGATAACTGCAGACAAGCTGACAACGTAACACCATAAAAGTTCTGTGGTTAAGGGCAGCAGAATTGTCAAGCACAGACATCCTATTATAAACCTAGTTAGGTAGGTGTTAATGTTTATGGAAACAGTGAGGGAAAGCTTTGACAGAAAACAACCCCGTAATTAGCTGCAATTTAGATTTAGCAATGGGACCCACCACACACACACACACACACACACACACACACACACACACACACACTGAATGAAACAGAGAAGCTTAGCCTCTGTATGCGCTCCTCGCCTGGATGGTAAGAACGTTTCTCATCGTTCTCAGTGGAAATGAAAAGAATTTATCCACGATGAAAAACTAAATATAAATGGACAAAGCTGGTCTTTTACTTATAGGACCATCCCAGTGGTTTTCATATTTTAACCAATTTTCTACAAATCACATGCACATCACAACCATTGTAGCAAACAGTCCTGTTGTGCTTTAAAAATGCTGTATGTATTTTTCCCACCGCTCCAGGCAGACACTGCTCCTTTAATTCCATTCCACTAATTTCTGTACTGTAACAAAGACTCAGTCGCTTTTATTTATTTTTGTCTGTTACTTTTTTGTTGGGTGGTAATGAAATTTAAGCACAGTGCATTACAACACAACAGTACTGTAACATTCACAAAAAACAATGCAGACTTAATGGTCATTATATTGGATTATACAACATGAAGGAAAAGTCTGGTGATGTATTGATCCTGCTAACAAATATTATCTATCTTTTTTTTGTTAACTTAAATTATAAATGTGTGACCTGTGTCTGTAATAAATTACTTTAAATAATTGTATATTTTCAGTAAATGCTGGATTCAGAATGGTGGTAGATTCTGGACATAATAGCCTGCAAATTCCCAGCTCCATGATTTATTCATAAGCTCTAACTATATAAATCTAAATATAAAATGTAATAATGAAATTATAAATAGAAATATAAAACTCGATGATTAAGTTCATCAATAGTCAACAGACAATTTTTGAGACCAAAGTCCCAAAATTTTTGAGGAAATAACTTTCAGAGACTTCACTCAAATTTCACTAAGAATTTTTCAGTGATATTTTTACTTTGCAAAGCTGCATGGAAAAAGTTATTCACAAGTATTCATAAGACTTTAATTAAGACGCTCTGTATAGGTAATCCAATAATTTCTGTAATTTTCACGGTGTATAATACATTTGCTTTTCCATGGAGGTTTAACCGAAGTCCCTTTTTGTTGTTGTCTCCAGCCATGCAGTTTTAGAGGACTGTGAAGGGAGCTGTTTGAACAGATGTAAGTCAGAGTGAGTCAAGAATCTGTCTCGAACAATCATCCAAAGATTAAGGACGTTAAAAGCAATTGCAGGGCTTTGTTTTGACAAGCTGAAATATTCCTCAAACCTAATATTTACAGCAGACAAGCATCATCGCACTAGACACTAGACTGGTGGATGAGCTCCGTAAGTGCTTTGCATCAATTTAGCCAGCTAATGTCCAAGTTGGATTGTGAGCTGTACTCTTGTCATCAAATGCCATAAATAAGGCAAAATCTAATGTGTTTCTGTGTTGCCTTCTTCTCTGTTATTGTAAGCGTTGTAGGATCTAATGATAGAAAGGCCCAGCTGGCCCTATCAGCCTCAGCTCCCAATCTAAACAGATTGACATAGTGCAGGTGTCCACCACCTCCTCTGGCACCTCAGTGGAAAACATTAGATTGGAACAGAACTTCCTTTATAGCTTTTAAATGGAGACATAGGTCAAGGGCTCCCATCCAAGGCCCCGATCAATACCGTGACCCCCTCCAGTCGACCCACTTTGGCCTGGAACAGGGAGGGTGAGGTGTAAACCAGACGCTGACCGATGACCCACCTGCCAAACTACCTGCACCTACAAAGGAAACCTCTGATGGATGGCGGCTAAAGATTGCTCTTGTTGCATGTTTGTATATAAGAATTGTCATCTTGTAGCACTTCTTGTCTTCTCAGTATACAGCTTCTTCCCTCTCAGGGTTTTAAGCCAGTTCTCCAAAAAATCAAGTCTGAACAAGTTCAAACCCACAATTTGTTTGAATTAATATAGTCATATAGTCTCATATAGTCTAATCCTATTGATCTGAGTCATCAGACCAGTCTAGATTTTTCCTGTTTTGGTGAGTCTGTGCCCATTGCAGCCTCAGGTTTCTTTTCCTGGCTGACAGGACTGGAACCTGACATGGTCTTCTGCTGTTGTAGTCCATCCGCCTCAAGGCTGGACATGTTGTTCATTGTGAGATGGTTTTCTGTTCACCACAGTTGTAAAGAGTGGTTATCTGAGTTACTGTAGCCTTTCTGTCAACTCCAACCACATTTGCAGTCACTGACAATGTGGTTTGTTTGCTTTTTTTCTAAGCTAGGCGATCACATCGCATTCAAATGAACTTCAGAACGTACATCAGCAGAACGTATCCCACTGATTCTGACTGTGCTGCTTTCAGACTGCTACGTTCAGTTCAAGATAAAACCTAGTCTACACAAGCTCTGCATCAAAGGTTTTATTATTAGTCTTTTAACCAGGCAGTAAGGTAATGTGCTCTCAGTCACCAGGGAGGAGCTCAGTCAGTCTGAGGTTTTCATGTTAAAGATCAGTTTGTACATGATACTGAACCCCTCTATCATTATCCATTCAGCAAAGCTGGTTAGTTATCTCCATTTTGCGTTAGCTAAGAGAACAACAATAGCCTATTGGGCAACTGGACAGGAGCACAGGGCCTGTTGTGTTTATTTGATGAGACTTTTAAATTTGGGCTGATGATTACAAATCAAATGTTTTCATTTTTTTTTTTGCTTGAATTTTGAATAAAGCTTGCTGGACATCATGGTAATGTCACAGCTCTACAAACATCCCCCTCCTCCCGTCATGCTGGTTTATATTTGTGTTTAATGCTTTTTAGTCGCTGCAGACAGAGCGAGTCAGTTTGCTTTCATGAGTAGCGGCCTGCTGATACAGTTGAAGTTCACATTTTTGTGCTGCAAGAGTGACAGATTGCATCTTATTAAGGAAAATCACTGAGAGGCTTTGGAAAGGAAAATAGGAAACATGAGTGAGCAAAAGACATTACTTTTTTCATTAAAAGCTTTTCATTAACCCTCTAATGTTTCCACCACAGAGACGAGGCCTTTCTTGTACATTGTTGAAAACTGTTAATGTTCATTCAAGATGCCGAAGTGGCATTTCCATATAATGAATCCAGAACAAGGTTTGGCTCTGCATCATCAAGTTTCACTGAATGGATCACAGCGTAATTCATCAGAAATTCATACCTTTCAATAAGACATGTGTCACCATCTGTCAAAGTCATAAGCTGAGACATTTTCCACGTCTTCAGCTCGAGCACCAGAGGGATTAACATCACAGTTAGTGAACTCACATAAAAAAAAGGGTATTCAAGAAAAGGTTATTAATTACAATGGACTCTACATTTACTCAAGTTGTTTGAGTTCCAGTTTCAAGTACTTCTACTTTACTCACTTTTACTTATATTTATGCATACGTTATGATAATGTAATACACAGTGGCATTTAGTATTGAAATAAATATGAGGCTATGGTTTCTAAAACAGGAAAACACCAGACCACACACAGATGTGATGCAAACTCAGTGCCTAAAACAATATGTTTTGTCTTCCATACTAATCACCACTGTGATCCCTTTGTAACTGTAATTCTGTGCTTTGCAGTCATCAGGAACAAAATGTAATATTTCACTGTGATGTTATGATAGCCTAATTCCTCTGTTCTGCCCTCGGCCTGTGAAATGCAGCGTAAACTGACATAGGAGTGCAAATGGCAGAGAGAAACGCAGGTGTTAAAACACTGAGCGCGGGATAATTTTGACATGTTTTTGTTTCATTAACACTGTATTAATCCATCTAAGCGTCCAATACACCTGTACTGTGAACACGAATGGGTTCCTCTATGCTGCGGCATTCCTCAGTGACAGCTCGACTTGTCACGCCTCTCCCTCTCCATGTCCCCACCTGTGGTAGTCACAACAATTTATGCCCCCACTTCTCCATCCTAACATTCATCTCCGCCTGACTCAACCATGTTGTTTTGACAGACACTGTGGAAAAAACAGCTGCTGGAAGTGTACAGCGAAGTTTCAAGCATCGTGTAAAAGGTCGTTCGAGTGTTGGCTGACACAATCAAAATACAATCCATTAAGAGCTCTGGGATGAGAGCAGCAGCAGTTTGTAACTCATCAGCTTTGTTAATGGCCTGTCTTAATGCTCACTGTTAGCTGATGTCATGACACGCCAGTTGAGCCTAAATACATAAGCAGGAATGTGTTCTGTCGTGACATGCAGCGATTACAGCAAACAGGATCGGTTTATTATCACGTCTCAATGACTCACTTGAATGTGCTTCATAAGGCTTGAAGTGAGAAGTGATAACCTGGATGAACGGACTGGCACTTCTGAGTACATCTGTTGGGAGCCATGCAACCAATTTCCACCAAGAATCTAAAACTGTAATTAATAGCTTGTGGCAATGTAAGGAACACAGAGTTAGAAAAGGAGGCTTACACAATATCTTACTGAAAAATTATTTATTAAAAAAACCTAGATATACTAAAAGAAAAAGTGTAAATAAAAAAAAAACATAATGTTGTCTCCCACTCAGAGCTAACAGACGAGGCTATAAGGTTGTGCCGGAGGAGCAGAAAACCACAGATGTTTTGACTAAGTGGTAAAGCTCATAAAATATTGTTCTATAATGTATGTCATTATTCACTTTTAGACTGAACAGACCTGAGAAGGTCTATGAGCCACAAATGAAGTTTCCATTTGGCATTTCTTCCTTGTTCTATCCAACAACAGCTGACAAGGCTAGAAACATAGGTAGCTGCACTCCAGGCTACAAAGGAGCAATAATACTGGATATTATCTGATGCCATGCTACTATTATTAATTAACTGATTTTTTACCCCCAACTTGAACACAATTAAAGTGTAAACACAGTTTCAGTTTGGCCATGTCATGTTAATTTATACCTTCATCCCTGAATATAATAAGCAGAAATATAGAACAGCATCAACAACTCAAAGGTAGTAGTAAAATAACGTATAAATATTGTATTTGTCCCAAACATAAATCACATTTTCTGAATGTGATTTATGTGTGAAACTGTGCCTGGGTTTAAATAAAATGGGACCATAACCAAAGATTTACAGTTAACTTTAACAGTTTAGAGTAACAGTATTTTAACCCTGCAAAAACAAAAAACAAAAAATTTTAAAAAATAAAACATGTTGACCAGCTACAAAATTCAAATGTTGCTGACATGTTCTAGCATCAGTAGCAGTAACACAAATTTTCTCATAATACTTCTGTTAGGTAAATCTTGAATGCTCAATTTTTTTACATTGATATCAGTACTTCTTCCACCACTAACGATTATTCTTGCTCTAATTAAATAAAAATGTCATAGTTATATTTAGTGTAGCACTGTCTGATTAGTGACTGAGATGAATTGGATTGGATTTAAGGAGAACCCGTTACACAAAAAGCTTCTCAGTAACAGCAGTGAGAGCAAACGCAGCCTAATTTTTTGACCCCTGGAAGAAAGATGAACCTCTCCTTGTGTCTGCCCTCCTCCCTCTCATGTGTTATTGTGTCAGTATCATAGCAATGAGGCTGTATTTGGCTTTGGGAGGTTCAGTTGTGGCGGCTGAGTGACGTGAACCCTCGCTGGCCCCTCTTTGAGAGGACATGCTGATTAGGTAATCACCTGTGTACACAAAGCTAGCACACTCCTCTCCCTCCACATCCTCTTTGACAGACATGAGGGGACGACACAGTCCTGCTTTCACACCCCTTTTCATCACAGTGTGGATAACAGCTCTGCTGCAACCTGCGAGATGGTAAAATATATTTACTGTTTCAACAGAGAGTCACCAGGTGAGGTCTGGCCTGGCCTATTGTACCATCAGGATAAAAAGGAAATGATGAAAAGTTAATCTTTTAATGCAAGTCAGGCAGAGGCTTATTACCGGCTTAGCTCTGGATCCTGAACCTGAAGTGGCTTATGGGTTTTGCCATTACAAGACAGAATTATTCAAAAATATGTTATAGTTTATAAAATATTACATGTAACTTCGTCTTTTCCTTTTTCCTCTTCCAGTATTTGCACAAAAGTTCATCTTTATGCATTCAGTTTAGTTATTAATGAGGCTTAAACAAATCAGCAGGTTATTTATCACTGTTGCAACAAACTGCTGCAAACAGGGAACACGCTGCCTGCATTGCCATTCATGAAACTCTGTCCTAATTAGCTTAGCGCTGCTAACAGATGAGTTTGGCCCGGTAAGAAGAGAAGGGCCAGGGTGGACCGGCTGGCCTCTGAGGCCTGATGTGGCTCAGACCTGTCACTGCTCAGCAAATTGATTCAGTGGCACGCTCCGCTCCAAATAAAAGAGCAGTGGGTGGGGGTAGTGGGAGACTAGCAGTCCATTCATTAATCACTGAGGTAAACAGGCCATCCAGTGACACCTGGTCGGGTTAATGCCTGGGACCCCAGAGTAATTACCACTCCCCTCCCTAGCCAGACCCAGCCAGCCACTCACATGAAAGCTTGTGATTATAAAGGAAATGGGAATTAGCAGAAACATTTCAGAAAGGCGGTCTCTAGTTCGCTGGTAGCGGACAGGACTTGCAAAAGAAGGGGGGGGGGGGGTGCATGGAGATGTGGGCTGATTGGAGTTTTCCCCACGGGGTACGGTGGGGGGAGGCGAGAGGAGGAGGAGTGGGGCCAGGGGTCAGGCCCACACCAAATTAGTAGTGTCTGTTATTTGAAACCAAAATAAAGCAGGAGCAGCAGTAAATGATTTCCAATGCTGGAGTGCCTTTCTGGGCTCTCTGTTGAAATTACCGAGAGGCCACGTCGCAATTAGTGGTTTGTTTCTTTTAGACTGAAATATGGCCATAATTCATAGCTTTCAACCCATTTCATTGGGAAGATGTATTGGCTGGCCAAACTGAGGAGGTAATTGTAACACATGATATGGCAATTTGTTACCCAACTAGCAAGTACACAAGGTATTTACATGGACATGTATAATACTGCATTGGTATTCCAAGGAATAAAAGGCATTTGTTTCCAATCGGATGTAATTGAAAACTGCCTGTTGGAGTTATTACACATCTATTCATTAGAGAGGTATGAGGCATAACACTCCAGTGTGTTGCTCAGCTTGTAATGGTTCCAGTTAGTGTCTTTAATGTCAAAATGAGCTAGGACGGAACATAGCTCTTAAGCGAATGCACTCCAGAGCTTTGGCGCAGTCAGAGCGAAGGCCTTCGCCTCGTCAGTGCTTTGTTTTCTATAAAAAAAACAGGTATCAGTTACTCTGTGTTTACAATAGCGAGCATGAAACATTATTTGATAATTCTGGATGTTTTTCTGCACGCTCTGTGTCCTCCAGGCCCTTTTGTTTCCTGGAGATTAACAAACTAATCTTCTTGCAATGACTCATTACGCTCTGTATGTAATAATTACTGTGTGAAGTAATGATCATAATGCAAGTGTTTCCACTCATAATGACTCTTTCATTTTCCAGAACGTTGACCTGGCTCGGCAGCGCTCAAGTCTTTTGCCAAAGTGGATGCAGAACATTAAACCCCTTCTTCCTCCTTTTTTTCCCTCCCACCGTCACAACATTTACTGTAAAACTTCATACTTCCCCTGCGATTGTAAAGAGTTCAGGTTTTCACTCAGTTTTGGGCAAAGACCACAATGGAAGTGAGTGTGTGGCTTTAATGCGGCTTCATATAGAGATATTGTGTTGTAATAACCTGCAGATTAACAAGTAAAGCATCGTAGAGTTTGATATTTCCAGTTCAGTGCAGATACTCAGCAGGTACTGAGCTGGATTTCTCTCCAGTCCTCCACCAGCACCAGAGGGGCTATTACACAAGTCCCTTAATGACACTTAATGATTTAATTGTGAAGAACTCATGGAAATAAAGTGATACATGACTTATTCATGTTGACATTTAACAGACCCAAATCCATGTGTTCTCTCACTTATAGGAGGTACAACATGCTACACCCTCCCAGCCTCCCCTGCCCTCCCCCTTTTTGTCTGTCCCTCTCACCTATCTGTTGCCATTTCATTAAGACCAGCCACAGGTATTTAAACTAAACTCAGCCTCAAATATTTATTTTCTTGGTCTTATGTGCTACCTATAGCCCAGAATGGACGCTCTTGGCCTTTACCAAATTGGAAACTTTTGGTAGTGTCCCCTCAGAGTGAAAACCGAAGCTGTTTATTTAGAGGATTTTTAACCATATAATATTTACAACACTTTTACGCCCATTTATGTTTTCTCTGAGTTTAGCCTCCGCCTGCATGTTCCACTTGCACAAGATGCTAAAGAACTCCAGATCTGTCAGACAAACCATCCCAAAGCAGAACTGTTTAAAATGGTGAGCAGATTAGCAATTAATCGCATCATTGCAATTCTTGGATGAGAACGCTCTCTCACTGAGGCACGCTAATGTCTTCAGTCTCTCTCTGCGAACATCTGCCTGGCTGCTCCCCAGCCATTGATAAATGAAAAACTACACTTAACATCCTCAATAGACGCACACTTTTTTTTTCTTCTTCTTTTGGAAATGGGAAAGTTTACAAGTGCTTAGCAATAAATGAGGCCTCAAGTGCACTTAAAGTGACAGCAAGAGTGGATTTAAACGTCTGTGCTACTTTGAGCCTGGATAGCTGCTGAAGAACTACGCCCAGCACCTGTAGCTTATGCTGAGACTGAGCACTAATGGTGACGCTAAATCCTTGATCTGCACCAGTATCAACAAATGAATTTTTTAAATTTTTTTTAATTCAAATGTTGCTGAAAAGCTGGTATGGCAAACATGTTGTCAGGTGAAAGCTGAGGGTTTACACTGTCTTATTTTCCAGTGTTGGTGAACATCAACCACGTCTTGAACATACTGTAACTACCATTTCCTTACTATCTATTCTGTCTGTACGTGTTTTGCATCAAATAACATGACGCTACAGTCCAGAGCTGGTGCATGTTGCACCAGAGACCCTCCACAGACGGACCATTACGACCTGGACACCGAGTTTCATGTCACTGACAGAAGCACACGACGCTGTCAGGAGGCTAGTTTTGCAAAAAACTGGTGACAAGTCCTAGACTAGCACCTGTTAGCTTTGCCTGGGACTAGCCTCTTCCAAATTAGAAGGAAAACACATTCCAGGAAGTCCAAAGGTGTCTTGTTGTCCTTGTATTCTGTCTTCTTTGCTGGTCTGCTCTGGCAGTGATGAGTTTCATTCAGGAATCTGCTGGGTTTTTACAGTTGCAAGGGTGGGTGAATACACAAGCGTCACTGTGAGGAAGGGACCTGTGGGGCTAAGTTAGCTGTTGACGGTCAGTAAAAATCAGCTGGTCTAAATCAGCCTTTATTAGATAAGGTCCCCTGCTGGAATAAGGGGACGTTACGATTCATGGTCAGTGCCTTAACAGGCCACAGGAGTGCCACAAATAAAAGAAAACACAAGGATTAGGATCAGAAGGACTATTATGTTCCTGGAAGTGGCTTGAAGTCTTTGTAACAGCATTAGACTTACATGTAAGTAGGTAACATTTTGTAAAAATGTAAAATAACAGCTAAATGAATAAATAATCTGAGAGCTGTATACAGTGGGTTTGAGCTGGGGGAATTTTGACTCATGAGCTCAGTATGTCTAAAACCCTGACTGCAGCCCCGCTGCACATGAATGGTTGTTCTAAACATAATTAATCAAAGAAGGTCTTTTAAACAGTTCTTTTTTTTTGTTTTTGTAGACATCCCACATAATGAGCCTATAAACCCCTGACACCCTGATAAAAATTCATTTTTACCATAGACCTTACAACACTTTGACTCCATGTGCTTGCTGGGTTTCTTTAGCAGCACAGTTGCTTTTGGCTAACTCAAGCAGCAAAATAAACTTGGAGGAATTCCCCCTGGTAAACTGAGCTGCCATGAATTGAGACAGAGGTAGGAGGGCAGAGGCCTCTGGCTGGTACACATGGTCAAGGCAAAAGCATGCAGCGGTCACAGAGCTGCTCCTAAAACTCCAACCTCATCTTTCATTTCTATTGACTCGGGACTGTGGTTACACTGATAATGTACAAAATCTTAATGTAGTTTTGTCATTGTGTGTATTTTAAGTGTAAAGGCGTTGAAGCTAAGGCTTAACTTTAAGGCTTTTGAAGGCTAATCAGGCTCGCATGCTGCTCTCAGAAGTACTGATGATTCTGCTGTCTTTGCTGTTTTAACATGCAGAATCACTTTGGCATCAAACTTCTGAGACTGCACAGCAAAAACAGGTCAATTTACTCCCCCGTCACACTGCCTTTATGCTGCTTGCTGCCTCATCTTAGTTGAATTTTGACAACAAGAATTCATAGTTAAATTTAAGGCATTTCATTGTGTTGATTCCCCCACAGCACAACAGTTTTCTATAAAATGAGATTTGAGGACAGCCATTTTCACTTGAAAGGGTAAGCACAAATGCACAGGGTCCTTGCAGTTGCAGTGTTTTGAAATGATCACACTTGCCTCCTCCAGCTCTATTAGAAGATGGATGAAATGGCTTTTAAAGAGTCGGAGTGAAGAAGTGCAGATACCTTGACGAAATATGTCTTGTATACAAAAGAGATTTTATTACTTCATCGTTCAGACAAAGCCATCAGCACAGTGCACTTTTCCACTGGGTGCCTAATGTAAATTCCTGCTCAGTGTTTATAATTTCCACAGCAGGTGATTCACTCAATCAAAGGGGGAGCTCCAGTTTCCACAGACCCTGGACTAAATCTGGAATTACATGCAGCATCAGAAAGATACAAGCCAAACACAGCTTTTCTGGAGCATAAAAATCATAACTCATTACTATGATCATTATTTATTTTTAGCCCTAAAATAAACTTGATTTGATAAGACCGAGCTCGCAGATGAGGTTAAAACAGTTATCCATCTGCCCAGATCACTGCAGAGAGTGCACAACCTTGTACGCCGAATTAACAAAGGTTTCTGCATCAATAATCGTCAATCTTCCATGTCAGGAGAGGGTCCTCAGTGCAGGTCAGAGGCTGCCACATGCAATCAGGGAAGATCAGAAAGTCTCCCGAGGAACTGGAGAGACACTTACCAATCCCAGATGGGATCGTACTCGCCCTCACTGGCACGTGGATGTCAGGCATTACCTCAGCCGCTCACAGTAAACACACAAAAAATTCAAAGGATTCACAAACAGACTGCAACACTCTGCGTGGCCTTTAACAGCAGACTGCAGGCTTTACTTCTCCAAACAAGGTGCACAACATTCAGACACTTCCTGTCTGACCTCCGGAGCTTTAACGCTAAAATAGTTTGAAGTGAAGTGAATTTTTTTTACTTTTTTAAAAATTAGGTTTTATGTACAACTGAGAATCATGCTTTCATTTTTTCATTTTAATTAATTAAGATTTAATAATGTGTTTTGAAAAAATATTTGGTGATGTGTTTATATGTCTTTCTTATTTTTAACTTTGTTTTAGACTCTATTTGAATATGCTAATCTTGAATATACTAATACTGTCCTTCCTCACAATATGTACGCTTCAGTGTTCAATGTATCGTTCGCAAGTGTTTGTATTATACCAAATTATTTATTTCATTTTCTTATCTTACATTTTTCTTAGCTATATCCTGTTGCTATTTCCCACTGCACATATCTCTTTTCCTTGTGGGCGTCATTAAAGATTCATCTAAATTCTGCTTTAAAATTGTTTTCTTATTTTAGCAGCAATTAGACTGAAGTTCTGATCATTTTTACTGGTGTGATTTTGTGCACATGAATAGATCATAACAAAGAACTCTTTCAAAATAATTTCAAAATAGAATAAGAAAAATAAAGAAAGTTGAAATTAGTGTATTAAAACTGCAAAGGGAATTGAAATCAAAGCAGAAACATAAACACACTGAATTACAAGTCTTAGTTTAAAGTTTTGCTGAAGTAAATTAATTAAGCAAAAAGTAGTATTAGAAATATGAGGAAATAAGTATTCATAATGCAGAATTGTATTATTGTATGTACGCATAAGCTGCAGTTTAATGTAGCTGATTTAAGTGGAAGAAAATTGAACTCTGTTGAGCAGTTAAATGTATAATAACACTGACACAAGTCATTGAGTAATTAGCTGATTAACAGGAAATTTACTGCGGTTCTTTGCTGCGGTACTGCTTTTATTTTATTTTCTTTGTGTTTTGGACTATTGGTTCAACAAAAATACATCTGAAGAAATCGCGTGGTCTCTGGGAAATTTGGGACTCTGGGACTTTTAACTATTTTTTTGACACATCAATTATTACTAAAATAAGCATTAGTTGTGCCCCGCCCTGAAATATTTTGGAGTAAATATTCTGGTGGTGTGGGGTAAAATGAGCCAACAAAACAGTGGATTCATGCCGTTGACTCCAAACTCTGACCCGACCAGCTGCAGCCTCAGCAGAACTCCAGATCCATCAGACCTATGTGTGATGGATCTATGTTTTCCTGGTCTTCACTGTCCAGTTTTGGTGAGACTGTGGAACCCAACATGGTTTCTGCCGTTGTGGACCATCTGCCTCAAGGTTGGACATGTTGTTCATTCTGAGATTTTTCTGTTCACCACAGTTGTACAGAGTGGATATCTGAGTTACTGTAGCCTTTCTGTCAGCTCCAAGAAAGGTGATAAAGGTGACAGATAACTGTATGAATAAGCAGGTCAGCTGGTGTCCCTGATAAAGTATTTGGTGTGAGTTTACCCCTGCTGGGTTGGACATGTTTGCATTAAGGACTGGACCTAGATGCAACTGTGTCCTCAGATTTAGTGATGGACACTTACTTATCATAAACTTGATATATGATTATAGTTTAGCAACCACTCAATTATGTTTCCATTTGTAACTGGGTTAATTTTATGCCCACCTTTGTAACACTTAATAAAAATAAGAATAATAACAGTAAGTACACATTTTCTCAGTTACTCATTACACCTTGGCAGTAATCTAGAGATACATTACATCAAAATCAATACACTGTAGTTTCCAGTCACCATGACATACAGATTTATGACATGTTTTATAACATTGTGTCTCAAATGTTTTCAGTGTGTGTAAAACACTGAGCATCTACTTAGAAGAATGACTTATCACGGTGAAGCCATTAATTCTTCCCCACTTGCCCTCAAAAGTGAAAACAAATGTCCTCATGCCAACTGCACTCTGAAATATGAAGCTTCAGCACAGGGTTCCTGTGATGTGGATGTAAACTCACAAACCACGTCCACACACTGTTATAACATGAGCTGACTTTAAAGGAGTCAGTGTCAGGATACAGACACAGCTCTGAGAGACATGCACTGAGAGGTATGAAGGCTTTCATTTCATATTCCCAAATGCTAAAGCAGTCTATAAGGCACTAAGTCATATATAAGAATACAAAATAAAAGTCCTCCTTTGTAAACTGATCATTTTTGATAAATGGAGCGTTCATTAATTAACACAACATAAACAAACCAGTTCATGGGGTTTACAGCAATAGTTTTTCAGACAGCCTTCCAAAGCTCTTCAGCCAAGCAGTGTTTGTGTTTACGTCATTTACTTACTTAAAATAGCACTACCACAGCATAGAAGCTAAAAGTCCTGCATTCAAAATTTAACAAAGTAAAAGTACAATAGCATTAGCATGAATTATATACATAAAATATGCCAAAGGTGAAAATAGGTATTATTTATAATTACTGATAAATTCATGTGCACATGACTTCAGCTTGTTTCAGCTGGTAATGGTAAAGAGCTCATTTTACTGCTGCTTGTAATCTTATCTGATCTATCCTATAAAAATATATATTAATTTATAATAATCTTAACCTATAAGATTACACCTACAGATGACACCTTCATTTATTTGTTGATTGTATTTCTTGATAATCTGAATCTGCACCATAGCTAAAGTTATCAAATAAATGTAATGGAGTACAAAGTACAAACTTTACCTTTGAAATGTAGTAGTATAAGTATAAGCAGCAAACAATGCAGATTCTAAAGTGCAGCATACAGTGCAGTATGAGTGCAGCACTGTAGCAGTAATGTACGTTTCTTTCCATCACTACAGTCAAATATAGAGCACAGTATAGTAAAAAGTATAAAAGCTGTTCATGTCCAAACTGAATCTGACAGTTGTCAAAATATATATATGAGTTGTCATGAAAAAAACAGTAATAATCACTCTTCAGTTTAATTTTGAACTGTCAGTTATTTTACTAAACACCCAAAGACAAAATTTGTTTATGTACAGGTGACAAAGCCCTCTAGTGGCTACAGGAATTACAACTAATGTCTGTCGACAGCAAAGTCGTTATTATAGAGAGACAAAGTCCACGAGGAGAGGGTCGGCATGGATGGAAGGGCCTAAAAAAAAGAAAACTTTAAGACAGGAGACAGCTGTTTGTTTCCTGTTTCCGGCAGGGACAGCACACAACATACATGTTTTTTGTTTTGTTTTTTTGTGACAATGATCATTGGGATCATTCCCTAACCTTTACCATGTGGTTAGTCTTGGCTATTCTTGTAACCATGTTGGCAAAGCTGCCCTAAACTTAACAAAGGGGCAATTGTAGCCCAAACCACAATGTTTCCCTGACCTTAACGATGTACTTATTTTAACCCAAACCAAGATCTTTCCATAAACCTAAGTCCTTTTTGTATCTAAAAATTAGTGGTGGGTGGATCGATCCAAATATCGATAGTATTGATACCAAGTCGGTATCGGTGTCGGATCGATACTAGCCTGGTGAGATTGATTTTTTACTTTAAGTTCCGCTCTTGTTTGCAATGCTGCGGTTTCGGCAAAGAGTAAACAGCCAGGTCGCCGGACTCGCTGCTCCTGTGTCAGCGCAGAGCAGGCACACTTTGCTACCCCTCTTGTGTTTAGATGTTGCGCCGTCACGTGAATCACGTGACGTGACTTAGACGCGCAAAGCAAACAAACAAGCAAGGTGCCAGCTCAGGTTCATCAGCACACCAAGGCCAATTTGAAAAACAATGAACAAACATTCCCCTCTGTGAGCAAACTTGCCAAAAAATACCTGGCAGTGGTTGCAATCAGTGCCAGCTGAGAGGATTTTCTCAAAAGCAGGGCAGTTAGTTAGTCACAGATGACGTGCATTTAAAGCAAAAAATATTAATATCATAATGTTCTTGAACAAAAACCTGTAACCAAAACCTTTGTTCTGCACAGACGAACTAAAGGCTTTGGGGGTTGTTAAGTTGTTTACATATTATTTATATTTTCACCAGTTGTTTTTGTTGTTGAGAATTTTAATTAAATTTTTGTATTATAGTTTCTCAACAGAACTTGTTTGTTTTAAGTTGTTTATTGGTTTGCGTGAACCTTTTATTTAAAATTTTTCTGAAAAAAAAATGATAATAAAGCATTTTCTATTTAATTATAAACTTTGTCCTAATCCTGTCCTGGGGTTTTAACTATTTAATAATAAAAAAGGAAACATCACAAAAAAGACTTAAGGTCATGAAAATTATTTGAGATTTAGCAATTCAATGACGCATCCACCTTATTTATTGAATATATCGGTATCGGTATCGGTATCACCTTTTTCGGTGATACTGGCCCGTATTTACTTGGTATTGGATCGATACCAAAATATGCAGTATCACACACCACTACTAAACACAGCCAAACCTTAACGGTTTTAGAAGACACAGAGAAATGATGTTGTCCTGCCGATACGAACATCAGATCACAAAACATGTGTTTTTCTGAAGGTCATATACAAACGAAGCATTGGGACATTTAATTTGGTAGTATTAGTTGTAGTAGTAAGTAGTAATTTATTGTAGTATTAGCTATTATTTAGTTAATAATTCAGCATGAGTGTGAATTCTTTTGCTAAAGCTGAAACATTCAGCTCTCATGGACACATTTTCACCTTAGTTTGTACCAGTTTCTGTCTGTTTGTGCTAACCAGATCTTCTCACTGACTTTTTGGACAATTACACCTGGTCATGAATTCACTTTGCACTCTGTCTGAATGCACCTTCAGAGGTTTTGTAGTGCTAATACTATTATGCTACGATTGCTTTTGTTCCTGACAGGTAAGAGTCACAGGCTCTTAAACATAAAACATAGGTAATTTTAGGCATTTGAACTATGGCATATATTTTAACTTGAGGACAGACTTGACCAGTTGTTTCAAGGCAGGAAACATGGATGAGAATGTGTCTAGCAGGGCGGCACAGAGAGCATGAAGTCCATGTTTCATGTGCAGGATGGAAATCAGTGTACACACGCACCTTTATGAACAATTGGACCTACTTGAAAACTGCACTGGCAGTTAAAAAGGTTCACTTTCAGTTGGCGAGTTGTGCTTGCATGACTTCACCAGCTGTCATCTCACAAATTAATGATCCCGTTATCTTGATATGAAAATGTAACGTATTTAACTAGACCACAGATTAAATCCCAATGCTGCTGGCTGTTTGAGAGACAAGCGTAACAAGCCTGAAAATGGAGCTGAAGGCTGAACTGACTCAGGCACTGTCCTCACTAATACAGATGTTTTTCAAAGTGGATATGTGGAAATGATAGAAGAGATAATGACACAAAGAGGTACCTAACTAGGCTTTATGAAAAACATTATTAATGCCTCACAGTAATAAAACTGAATGTATTCACAGCTGCACAAGTTGCCAAACATGAACTGCTCTTCTTTGAGATCTATTACACTGCATACAAACAGGTTTTGGTATGTTAATATAATGATGTGATCATGTCTATACTTGTGTATATTACACAGGTCTTACTACACATAACATGTATAATTACATGTGTACATATGTATCCATGTCAATGTCAGCAGGTGAAAGTCTCTGTGTATGTCAAGTGTGTGGACTACTAGCTTAAAAATGTATCTTCTTCTTAATGATGATGGGGATTTTCCTACAGGAACAAGCCAAAGAAGCCATAAAGGCTCCTAACTGTACCTCTTCAATCAGAGCGTAGAGAGCGAACACTACAGAAACTCCAGTCACGCTAAATTAACCAGCCTGACAATCACACAGCTTCATGTCTGCCTTAAAGCATCCACACGATTTCCAGTCAACTTTGAATTAAATTGAAAGGCAGAAAGATTGACACTGATAAGTCAGCACATGTCAGATGAGAAGCGGCTTGTCTGAAATCGTATGTCCAATACCTGAATTCATTGTGTCTGAGGGTTCAGTGAGTAAGGCTGGGTGGAGTTTGAGCCTGAGCATACCATGTTGCCAAGGCCTGATGAGACATTTGTTTGACTCTACATATTTTCAAAGTGATAACATTGTCTCAGTTTTATATTGACGCTCAGTTTTTGTTCCAAAAGTTTGCCGCATTCATCAAGGTTAAATTATGTCAGGTTATGTGCTTTTTAGTGATTAGACAATGTTTGTATGTAGAAACTGTTTTTCATTTTGGAATGAACACTGCATCTCCATCTGAAAAAAGAAAGAGCTCAACCTGGTCAACAACACCTGCCCACACAGTGGCCAGTTTCACCTGACTGTTGGGTCTACGAGCAGTGTTCAGGTATAGGTGCGAGACCTGAGGAATTCTGGGAAGTTGAGTTCAGTTTAAATCACACAATGAAAGAATTCATCTGTGGAGTCCCAGGAGGCCTTACACAGGGTATCATTTTGAAAGGGATTTGATCAGATCTTTAAGGGATTTAACTGGATCTCTGAAGAGCTGGAACTGTAGAGGACTGTTCATCTCCACTGAGGCAGAGAACACGGGAGAAATGATTAAATTAGACCTCAGCCTTGCTCTTTTGAAAATATAAATGGAAGGTTTTTGCTGATATCCAAACACACGCCACTGAAACATGACATTGCTCTGCTAGCTATGGCCCAGTAAGTAACCAGGTCAAGGATGGTTTTACACAATAGGAGGGGAGCGCAGGATGAGTGATCAAAAATAGTTAATGGACAAAATAAATAAAATATTTTATGGAAGGAGAAAAGAGAAATATAACATATACTTTATTAAGAGATTAAGAACTTGCAAAATATATACATATATATATATATATTATTTTACTGGGTCTTTAAAATTAGCCACACACACAACAGCACATGTATGTTTGTGCTGCCATACCCTCCTGAGGCCTTAATGCTGTGTAAGCTCAATGGAAGTTCAAGGAAGAGATTTTTCAACAACTGACCTCAATGCCAAACACAATGAAGCATTTTAGTAGCGGATTTGTGATTGAAATGTGATTATATCATCATTCATCACTGACACGAAAGGTTTAACCAAGGGGAGGACACACCTTTTGAAAAAGTCATATTCACTGGATTTGATTCAAAGACAGATAATACTCTGTCAGCTCAGGAATGATGGTGCTTGTGTGAAGCAAATGGCCTGTGGCGAAGTTCAAACACTGACGCTGGAATTAAACTAGTTTGTAAATGTATCATTAATCTCAAAGACACCATACATGGTGACACTGTATCCACATTTCCCACTTAGGAGTTCACCGCTGCTAAATAGCTGGTTACCATTCATCCTGTAAAGCAATTAACTCGTTATTGGCTGTGTTTACAGGAGCTCTGGTGTGAGGGAATTCCCCTTGAAATGGTGATTACTGCACGATGTGGAAATCATTTGAAAAGGAGCCAACACTTCGTCCACATTCCTCTTAAGTTGTCTTATAATGTGATTTTGATTTTTCTTGCCTAAGTTGCCTATTTGTGATTGTGGTATATAAAAGAAAAACATTTCATATGTGGCAGCAGCATGTAAGCAGTGCCAGAGGTTATTATGTTCCCAGGCTTAATTATCCAAGCCGCGGCTAACCTAGGCTTTACAACATTTTGTCACTAAGATTTAAACTTTAAAAGAACCAACAATTTCTTTGTGAACTATAAATTTGATTGTTGCCTCTGGTGTGTGTTTTTTTCTTATTACAATAACTCCTGCAAAGCTGAGTGGTGTAATATGAAAACAATGCAGACCCGGCTTTTCCCTGAGGGTGCTCTATGGTTACAAACAGACCCTCTTTTGTAATTTCCCTAAATCATCAAATCGTATAACCACAGTTGGAAATGGAAGCTTTGTGCTGAGCCTTCTGAAAAGCATCTCATCGTGTGTAGCTGTGAACAACTGCATACATGTTTTACCTGCAGTGATTTTCAACCAATATTCTGTGGAGTTTTCCTGGAACGATAAATCCAGTGTGTCAAACATAAAGCTGAGTGAAGCTGTCACTGCTGGCCACTTATTAACATGTATACAGCGAGTATCTTGCAGTGTGTTATTTTCCCGGTGGGTGGTCCCCTCTCTGCTAGATGTGGAAACTGAATTAGCGCCTGACCAATTTTGCCTGCGATCTGGAAACATTCTTTACCTTCCAGAAATGACCTTAATATAGAGCTGTAATAAAACACCTCCTGCCTCTGGCGTGTTGTTTTACCAAATAACATCTTACTGCCCATTACTCCCCATTAAGGCTAATGGTCACACTAATTAGGATAATTCCATAAAAGGTTCTGTGTTTAGACCAAACTGTGGACGAGCATTAACTTAATGACGAGACTGACCATTCTCACACATTGCCAGCGTGCACTTTTTTAAGCAGGCTATTAGTCTGCAGCCTTTTGGATATTGCAGTGTTGAGAAGTGCACTCTCAGCGGTATAACCTGCAGTTTAGCTGCATTGAGGCTGTGTTACGCTTCATTTCTCTTCATAATGGAACGCTCAATTAAATTAGTTTCAAACGGTTATGATGTTCGTATAAACAGTGGGAACAGTTAATGTCATGACAGGATTTTATTTAAATGATGGACACATGAGAACTGTTACTTTGCTACACAAGACTGCTGCAATTAATATTTATATATAATAATTAACAATGGGTCAAGTCAGTGTCTGTAATGTGAGCGGTGTCAAGGGTAGTAGGTGTAGGTGTAGTGTAGTTATAGTGAGGGACCCACAGAGAATTATCACCCAGCTCTGCAGTTCCCCTCATCCCTACAGAGAGTTTTAGCATCTTTCAGCTCATGGTTTTCAATTACGACCCACAACTTTCCTGTTTTGGTTCAGCCTCACCAATGTTTCCACCCTCATCAACTTTGTTTCCAGCAGCAGAGGGCTCTGTCTTTCTTTCTTTCTTTCTTTCTTTCTTTTTATCAGAGCAAAACAGATCTAATAAACCCACTGTTCACTACCTGCCCCGCACCAAAATGAGCAACTAGCTAGCTAACTTCGAGAACGGAGGAAATAAGGTGATGTTAACATAGATCGACAAAGGACAACAAAACATCATACCACCATAAGCGTAACCACATGTTTATTACTGTAACCATGATGATGAAGCTCCCCTTCCCCTAACTTTAGCACAATAGTAATTTCAACCAAGACCACAATGTTTCCCCAAACCTAACCAAGTTGTTTGTATGCCTAATGGAGTGTCTACACAGGAGGCATTTCAGCTCCATTTTTCAGTTGTCTCTTTCACACACATCTTGACAGAACAGATATGCTTCTATTTTTCATCAATCCAGTTGTCTATGCAGACTGTGCAACAGTTTGTGTTTTACTCACAGTATACACTTAAACGTGGCCCAAAGCACATTATGCATATTCTGTATGTACTGTCTTGTGAAAACACAGGTGACCTACACTCAATATTGTGCCTGAACGCATCCTGTGTAGACACAGGTGGAGAGCTGAAGCTGTGGATTGTGTTGATAGGGACGTCCAGACAACCAGAACACACGTCTTTTTGTTGTTCTAGGGGGTGTGGACAAACAGCAGCGTTTTTTTCACATTATTCCAATGTGACTTATTGGATATGTGGTTGGGTGAGTTCACTTTTGGATTTCACTTCCAAATAAAATACTCAGATAAAAATAATTATTCCTTCTTTTGTGTCAGACTACTTTCAAATCAATTAATTTATATAGCCAAAAACCACAAATTACGCTCAAAGGGCCTGCTTCGTGGCAAGGTTACTGTTTTCCTGAATCTCAGCATTTCCTTTGGTGAGTATGTTGTCATGACTGAAAAACTATGAAGATAAATCATAAGTTAATAAACCAGAAATGTCCTTTAACTTGCTGCTAACATCCTCCTTGGCAGCTCAAAGTGACATGAGCAGTCTATTCCACTCATATTTGAGCCCTTCAGGGAGAGATTATTACTGATGGTCATGACCAGTCAGGGATGCTTCTGCTTGAAATCCTCTCGAGCAATGTCGGCTGACACTGAACGAATTCCACAGGACATGTTTTGTCTGACTGAAACAGAAGAAAATAATTGACTGCAGTGGAGCAAAGAATGCTTTTAAAGCTGCCTCGGGTTTTTTTTCTCCTCTTTTATCCAGATTCTATGTAAAGTCTTTGAAATCCTTTCAGCAATCAAGAGGTTTTTCTCTGAATGTACCACACAACCTCTCCCAAATGTTTACAGCACTTTAACGTTGTAATTTTTTGTTTTCATAAGTGAGGCGGCATGGCTGTATAGAGAGCCAGCATACCGTATTAATTGTATTCTTGTGGGTACCGCTGATTGCCAGTCTGCATTGCTGCTGATTAACACCGGCTCTGGAACGGCCGCTGTTGTCCCAGGTGCTCTGTGTTTGGAGAGAGAAAGCTTCCAACATTAAATACTTCACAGAGGAAGTCTCTCCCAGGGCCAAGGCTACGCAGCCAGACCACATTGAAACACTTTCTGTGTGCTTTTACTTCCTCCGCTTTGTGTAGTTAAATGTTAGGATTTATGTAACAGTGATCATAGCAAGCAGCGAGCGGGGCTGAAGTCACAAAATGAATTTGCAGGCTGACTGAGAGCTGAAATCAACAGGCAAGTCAGAACAATTAGCACTGTTTTCTTTATCAGAGCATCCAGGGGTAGGCAAGGCAAAGCCTTCCCCAGACGTTTGTTTGGATCACTGCTGCATAGCTTTCAACATACAAGATTAACCTGAATTGTTGTCATCTGACTGAATGGAAATTGGCGGATTAGTGCCATGTTGTTTAGACTGGAATTGTCATATACAATAGACACAACAGCTGCTGCAGAATAACAGATCCAGGAGAATAATGTGGCATTTCCTTCTCCTGCAGCATTATCGCATTTTGTTCAGTTTTATCTTTCCTCTTTCGCTTCAGAAATGAGCGGATGATTTGTACAAATCTTTAACAGTCTCAGCACTTCTATGCTTACATTCATTCAACATGTTCAAGACTGTTGAATGCCTGAGTTCACAGCACCCAGCTTGTATGTGTGTGTGAGAGAGTGCGTGTGTGTTCAGTAGGTAGCGTGGCTCAGCCCCGTGCTGGCCTAGGAGCTGCTAAACGGAGTTGATTAGTGCAATTGGAGTATTCAAGAACAGAGCAGCTGCTTTGATTCGGCCTGATTGCTGTTTGAAGGAAATGGTCGAGAGAGGCACTGTTCTGTCAGGAACTGTTTGGCAGACTCCAGATGCCCCTCCCCTACTCACTCACTCACACACACACACACACACACACACACACACACACACACACACACACACACACACACACACACACA
>JBBMJY010000018.1:2382995-2457875 GCA_037833715.1 Toxotes lorentzi | reverse complement strand
TTGTGACATGGAGCATTATCCTGCTGGAAGGAGCCATTAGAAGATGGTGAACTGTGGACATGAAGGGATGAACATGGTCAGCAACAATACTCAGACTTTGACATTCAGACCATGACTGATTGGTATTAAAAAAGTGTGAAAACGTTCCCCACACCATCACACCACCACCACCAGCCTGGACTATTGACACAGGGCAGGTTGGGTCCATGGATTCATGGTGTTGATGCCAAATTCTGACCCTCAGCAGAAATCCAGATTCATCAGACCTGACTACATTTTTCCAGTTTTAACTGTAAGTTTTGGTGGAAACAAACTATCCAGTTGTAGGGAACGATATGAACCTGTTAGTGTTAACACAAGCACTTTTAGTGGACATACTTAGACACGGACAAAAGCCCCTTTTGATTACATTGCAGCCACTTCATGGTTCCCTGTCACAGTGTTCTCACTTAATACTGGACTGATTCCAAACATTTTTTCCCTATTAATCATTTAGACTCAAAAAGATGAGAAAACAGGGTTTAAAAAAAAAAGCAAAAAAAAAGCTGAATTATTCTTTTCTTTTAAGTTTTGCAGGACGAATGTGAGGCTTTGCAGTACATACTTAAAAAGAACAAACTCTTTTCTCTTTGTCTGCCCTCCACCACTTCTCACCAACTACTCGTACACCGGTAATGATAAATTACATCCTCATCCCTCACACCTCTGCTCCTCCAGCACATGGACAATTAAGCACAAAGGGCTGCTGTCCATCTCCTGAGAGCTTCCAGCGTCTGCCATGCTTCGTTTCAGCTCCACAAACACACAGTGATGTTTTCCTGACTAAAGGCCTGATAGCGTGGCTGTGGATGAACAGCTGCTTGGCAGTTAGACAGGGTCACTGATACTGCTGGAGTCATGAAGCAAGATGAGGCCAAGATTGTTTCAACTAGATAACTTCCAAAGTGATTGCCACAAGCAAAAATATTAAAAGGCGCTTCACTTATTGATTTCAAAGTTGCAATTTTCTTTTAAAAGGCAGCGTCAAAGAGATTCAGCGCCAGCTAGCTGAAAGTTGTCACGAGTGATTGCGATGCGTGCCACAGTTTGGATCATTTCTGCTCAAGGCTCACATGTGACCAATACACAAGTGCCAAAAAACGGGCAATACAATACACAAAGTCACAAATCTGAAGAGAGAAAAAGTGTCACACCACAATCTAATCATTTCCAGTTTCAAGGCAGTGGGTTCACACAAGCTTTCCTTAAAAATCATTTGAATATTTTATCACTGATGATTGGGATTACTATCATGTGCCGAGGTTGCATGGTAAATGCTTCTTTCACCATGGCCTTTAAACTCCTCTCTGTCTTAAAGCCCAATGTCTGCAAGATAACTGCACAACATTCATCTTCATAATAAAGCCTGGTTGGATTTGTCCACCATAAGGAGCCCAACTTAGCTGGGTTAAAGGAAAGCATTACAGCCAGCAGGCATGTGACCGCATAATTTCAGCCAGAGAGGCCTACGTTTCCTCTGTTAGCTGTCATTATACCCTCAGTAAGCCACATAAAGGCCCAGCCATCCTGTGGAGATCACTGCACTCCTCGCCGCTCCGCCTGATTGGCTATTATCTAAATGAACCAACGTTCTATATCAGGCCTTTTGACTACATAACTACCCTGTTAATATTCGGAGGAAGTGCTGGAGGTCAGGGAGCTCTCAGCCGCTTGACCTTAGGGTCGCAGGAACCTGAGCCGCGGAGTGGCACATGGCAATGAATGAGCCCTAATGATTTAGATGGTATCTGTTACACAGCCTGGAGAAAGACAATCTCTCTGGGCAATCTGGCTGTGGAGAAAAAGCAGAGGTTCGAAAATAAACCCCACTTGTTTCGAGAGGGGTAATGCTGCCTCACCAGCGCAGCACGTCATTGGAATTCCCATCTAGGATGATGAATAATTACACACAGATGACCACACAGCAGCTTTGGACGCAAGGCCGGTAGATGCATTGTGCATTTAGTTGTTTAGAGAACTGAGTCCAGGAAATGCAGCGAATGATTTGAATTGTTTGTTTGTTTACTCAGTGCTTAAGTGACTTCAGCACCTTGTTAAAGAGGCCTCACACAGTCTTTGATGGTGGGGCTTTTCACAGGGGCCTCTTCAGAGGATTAGGTGAGCATTTGCTTTAGCTGGGCTAAAAACAGGCCCTTTGTGCAGCCGTTTAAGATGCTTGTTGATGCGTGGCGTGGCTCTGAGTTTCCTTAAAATACTCTGGTAAACATTGGGCTTATGCACAGCAGCAAAACCATGACCTTAAAGAGCGCTTTCAAAAGCAATTTTCCTGCCCCAGTACTGCATGTAAACAGAGTAATTGTACTGGGGAGACTCCCAGTGCCAGCTGAGTGTTATTTCCACGTCATCCACAATAAAATCAGAGCCACTGTGATAACTATAAGATGAAAGCAATGTAAAGACACTTATCAGTAATAATGCTCTTTATCATTACTATGACTACCACTGCTAATGCTACTATTATTACAGCTGCCCGATACTGCATGTTTGAGACTGATAATATTTGAAAGGCTATAAAAATGAGATAATGATGTATTTGGGTTGCTTTCCATTATAAACATAACAAACATTTTGAGGAATCCCTTAAATTTAGTCATCAGAGTTGATATTTTACTGTTGAAATATAGATTTTCAAACAGTAATTAATTTTGAATTGTAGTTATTCACACCGGAAATTTAATTAACCATCAAACTATAAATAACACAAATTAATCAATTTTTAATGGAAAATGGAAAATTAGAAAATCAGAGTGCTTTATTTCTGTTCATGCCTTGGGTTGTGTGAATAGGTAGGATCTAAATGCTAAAAGATAAATAAACAAATTAAAAACCTCTTGAATTGGCTGGAAAATGCATCGTAACAAAGCTGGACACAGGACAGTTTGTCTTAGCTAATGATAAGTTGCTGCACGATTCTGACACAACAGCAATGCTACAAAACACGATGAGCAATATGATGCAAAGGTATACTTTAAGCTACCCAACAGTATATAAAGTAATTAAAATCAGTGTAACCTTAAATAACTACCGCAATTAAATGCAGCATAAACATCAACGCACCGGTAATAATAATCCATAAAATAATATATAAATAGTAAAACACTGACAGAGGTCATTGTTCTGCCTGATGATTACTTTTTAAATGTGAATACATCCTCCACCACTGCTTGCTACTAACACTCACCAAGAAGCCTTATGGTCTAAACTGAATACTGCGTCATAGCTTTGTTCTCAAAATACTGAAATAAATGTAATTTTTTTTTTTTTAATTTACAGTACAACTATAATCTTGTTTTGATGTTCTGTGAAGTAGCTGATTAAACTACATGGATTAAAAACATGGACAAACACGCGTCTCATGGGTCGGTGAAACGTGAGCATCAAGAAGAAAAAGAAGCTAGAATTGCAGCTTTGGTTTAACAAATACAACTGATTTCAACATTTTTCACCAAAAAACAGGAGGAATGTTATGGTAGTTTAAATATTAGTAGCGGTGTTTAGCCTTGTTTAATACCTGCACTTGTAATCTGTGCTCATGAGAAGACAGCAATGAGGAGTTTGGTAGCGGTGGCACAGCACTGCCTCCTGCAGAGAACACAACAGACCCTAAAATCCTGTTAATCCTGTTAATGTAGCATAACATAATATAATTTCACAGTAATACTTAGCCCTGTGCTCTTGTGTAAGCAACCTCTGTGTCCGTGGAGAAGTCCAGTGCGATTGGCATGTGTAGCTGAAGGACCATAGTGAGTTTGTGTTCAGGGTCCATTGTTATGAAAATTTTGAATTTTGCTGGTTTCAGTATGTATAAAAGTCAGCTGCTTTGGGAACAGGTTGAAAACTGTTACTCTTCTGTCTGGATGAATGAAAAGGCAGAAGAGAGAAAGACTGGAGGCATAATTTCCCTCTCAGCTGAAACAAAGGCTGCTCTTTCCCTAATACTCTCGTTTCATCTGATCCAGTCTACACAGATCTAAAATTTGAACTGATCAAAGTAGTCCCACAGATGTTCTGGCAATTGTTTTCAATAACTGTCTCATAAAAAAGTCTAATAAATGGACCAAGGATGGATCATCTTTGCAACTGTGTGTGACTACAACACACTGATTTCCTGTCAGTCTCTGACTGAGGATGATGAGGGAATGTCCTGAGTTCGGATAGGAGGATTTGCAGGGGACAGCTGCACAGTCAGGGAGCAGGATGACCAAAACATCTGGATTTGGAAGGAGCAACATGAGAAGCATGAGGGGGCAAAAACAGATCTGGATTGAAAAAGCAAAGACCACACATCAGCCACTGGACTTGTATGACAAAATCATTTTATTAGACATTTACAGCATGAACAGCTTGTGCATGAGGCGGCAAACATGACAAAGTGTGTCTAGCACGTGCTTGTAATAATGTCAATAATCTGGATTGGGGGTTCTTCCTGTTTTATTCTAGTGTGAGTGGCTGAACCTGCAACTGCTGACAACACTAACTTATATACCATATAAAGCTAACAAGCTATATTCTACATGTCTGTGTTTTTACACACACAGCACACAGTCTTTGTTCTGAGTTGGTTACTATGCCCAAGGTGTATTTAGTAGAAAAAAAAGACAGGTGTGACTCAGCCACATTAATGGCCTATGTTAGTGTCTATGGCTGTCAGGACACTGGCGCTGCCCAGCTGGCCAATCAGATGTGAGCTGGGCACTTAGATCCCACCCTCTCACTCAAACCAAGGCATGTTTAGAAACAAAGCACTCCTATTTTCTAATTTTCCATTTTTCTTTCCAACATTTGATAGATGGAAATTTTTCCAAAATCTGAATTAGACACTGATGTGATAAATGAAAAATGTATTTTTAGAAAACTGAATTCAATTTCCCAGTTTTCTATTATTCATTTTATATATGGAAAATTGAACTGATACTGATTACCACTATCACCTTTGTTAACTCTGCTGGTGCTACAAAGTTAATCTACAACTAAGGACAATAATAATGTCAGTACTGACAAATCTTCTGTTACCAGTCTACTGTATTCTGCTAGAGTGGGTTCTTATAAACAAAAATCCAGCAGAAATAACTGCTCAGCTATCCTAACAGATGTTTGCATTTGTGTGTTGCAGGGCTAAATATGTTACATCTGTTGTTTGGCTTCTCTGTTTACAGAGATCTATCACAAAGTGCATATCATAGATGTTTATGTCAGGAGGCCTTTGTGCAATGACAGTGTTAAATACTTCACTCACTTATTTTCTCTTCCCCTGAGTAATACACGCTCTCTAAAAAACTGTGTTCAGCTCTGAAATTATTGCATTTATTTTCCATGTGCAGCTACATGTGTCCTGAGTTTGAGCCAGCGGCTGGATACTAAACTACAATTGAATTGAAAATGATGCAGGAGGTCTGTTAATTAGAAAAGGAAAGGAAATGAAAGAGTCGTTTCATTCAAGGTTCTGTGGAAAGATGTTAATATGCTGCAGCTATAAAAATATGTATTACAAAACACACATGCTGAAGCAGGAAAAACTGACTGCCCTATGCTGCAATGTGCTCTGTCTGCTTTCTTTTGCTTCTGAACAAGCCTGTTCCACAAAGTTCACACTGATTGAGTGTCTCTCTCACTGCGTCTGTCCATCTACCATTTGTAATGTTAATTATAAATTATTCTCTAATTTTACAGATCTTAATATGTATTTAAAATTTCACGAGTTAAAGGAAATGATGGCAGCTACTGCTGCTTGGCTAAGCTAGCATGACTGAATTTATCCCCCACCTTTATGTGGAATACCAGGCTGAATTATCAGACTGTTAATTCATAGATATTTGAATTTTTATATAACAGGAACCAATTGAAAAAAAGAAGAAAAAAACACTAACCAGGACTGCCAACTTTTGGCTTCAGCTTGGAAGGAGATTTGTATTAGCATCAAAAAAAAAAAAAAATTATAAAGTAAAACAGAAAATAGAAACCTTGCATCACAAGAAATGAACATGCTACAACAGACTACTCAAATTTATCAAGTACAAGCAAAATATTAGTACCTGTGCAGTACTAGACAAACATCTTGACATGCTTGTTGAGCTGTCACTGACAACCGTAGCAGTAACTTTGCTAACATTGCTCAGCACAGGCCAGCTTCAGCTTGACACTGACAGATCCTGAGTAACAGCCAACAAATTCATCAAGTTACACAAATGACCACTGGGTTTACCTTCTTCATGTATTTGTTCCTTCAACCATGCTCTTCTTCTTCGGGTTTAATGGCATATTAAGCACCATTTAGCACATTACCACCACCTACAGTCTACAATTCATTCGATATAAGGGGTCTGGTTCTCTCTAACCTTGCTCCATTCATGCTCACTGGTTTTGTTGTTCAACCACAAAACCATTGCTCCACCAAAACGCACATCACAATGACTTACTGTTGAAATCATTACTGTTCCTTAGCTTCAAATTCACAAATTTTACTTAGGAGGAAGCCAAGATCAAAAAGTTTGTGTGAAAAAAGGCATGTGTGGCGTGAAATCTATGTCAGTGACTGAGATGCATCTGACTCTGAACAAGGCCTATGCCTCAGCCCTGTGATATACTGAGGACTTGTTGTAACCTATGGATTTAAAGTAAGTCCAGCTCATTTGTATTTTGCTGATTTGTCTCAAAATAAAAGTCTGTGCATTTACACTGAAAAGTCTTTAGGGAGTTAAATCATAGACTTATACAAATAATTAAATCTAAAACCTTAATTTAAAATCTCTGCTCTCTGTCTGGTTCTGTCTCTATATCATTGTTAGTCTCCTGAGATAAACTTAACAGTAGTGTTGCAATAATTGCTTCTTTTCACCAGTGAATCAGTGACTGCAGTTACATGGACACACTGCTCCACAGGTGGGAAAACACCTGTTTTTCATGAAACACAACACAACTGAAAACAAGCTAAAACAAGCAAAATGTTGACACAATCTCTTCTTCCCCTGCTTTTGTCTCAACGAGATTGCTCATTTTTGATTTTGTCAACTGTTTGATTGGTGTTGATGCAGTAATTCATACACAAGATGCACTTCCATGTGCTCTACTAAATTCCATTGTAGTTCACATTCCCCTTTCTCACCTGATCTTCTGTATCTCCAGATCATATCCTTGTGTGACCACAGCTTTCAGCAGGCCTCTTCCTCCTCCTGTCTCTCTGTGCTGCCTGCAATGTGACCAGATACCATTATTTTACCAGAGGAACAATGACTGACCTTGGTTATCATTTTAATTGGATTGTTTTGCTTGTATTACAGTTTATTTACTGTGATGTCATTATGCTGTTTAACTAGATATATAGAAGGTGTATAAACACAGTGTACGATGTACAGTAGTCATGTAACACATGTAAGTATTAGCAACAAAATGTAGTTACAGTATTAAAGTAAAAGCACTGATCTGGTCCTTCTAACTGATATGCTATTATACATGACATGATTAGATGAATAGTACTGAAGCTTCAGTGTGTCAGCAGCTTGTTACTGTTGTAGCTGCTGCAGGTAGAGCTAATTTGAACTACTTTATATACAGTTTCATAAACAGGGACAAAGGAAAGAAGAAAAAATACAGTTCTGATTCACTGATCTGGCTTCAGTTTTTCCACTTTTTCTCTAATCTTTGATTTGTGGTGAGATGTTGGATCATTTGAACATTTACTGAAATGAAACCATGTGAGAATGGGGGGGGGGGGGCTCATTTGGTGGAGCTGTTAACAACTCAGAGACATCTGAAATGTGACTGACTACACACTGCTGGTTGTAAGAAGACAAAACGGCTGGAAACCTGGTTTAAAAACAATGTGTTGTATTTTAAAAGTGTGTTACATTATCCGTTATGTAAAATCGGCTCGTCTTAAAAGTAACCAGTAACTAAAGCTGTCAAATAAATGTAGTGGAGCAGAAAGTACAAGATTTGCCTCTGAAATGTGGTGGAGTATAAATATAAAGCGGCATAAAATGGAAATATTCAAGTAAAGTACAAATGCTTGAGTCCAGTCTTAAAGGAACTGTACTCAGTAAGCTTCCACCAATGACAGCAGTACAGTTAGCTATTGCCTCATATACTAAGCTAGTTCAGGTGTGTGCTTACTGACTGCTTACCTCCTGTCGGTCCTTCCTCCTCCTTTTTTCAGCCGTTATTTTCTCCATTTGTTTAACTCCGCCGACTGAGCGAATTCAACGAGCCGTCAAATTAACACCGCGAAACAAAACGACGCGCTAAACCACAAAACCGAGCTGTGTGTGCTAGCTCACCATGCTAGCTAACCCTGGGCCCAAGCGTACTATAGGGTCGGGGGGGGGTCTATACTTTTACTTAACAAACGGAAATTAATTGAAGACAAATAGGAAATGACAAAAAGTCCTTCAGAATAAGAGTATAGATATTAGGATTAATATTATAGCTAGTTAAGGCCATGTATGTGGTGTATGTTAAAGTCAGTGGATGTAACCATCAGTGCAAGTGGGTTTCCCATTCTGCCGACATCACGTGAATACACCATTACAAATCCATCAATTTAGTTTTTCATGGAAAGTATACACTCCTATGGTATAATAATGTGTTTTATATGGTAAAACGTATGTAAAAAAAAATATGAGCAAAAATGTATAGTGTAATAACATTTTAGGGCACAGAAGTCTTTTTCATGGTGAACATTTAAAGTTTTAGTAAATACAAAACAACATTTTGGTTTGCTATTGATAAATGGAGGATAAAATCAAATGAAAGGAAAGTGAACACAGTCTGCCCTGTTATGACTGCCACTGAAACTGCAGCTGTTCCTGTGAGCAGGTAGTGAATGGCCTTGATCACACTCACATTAATATTACTCTCATTTGGGTGGGCTCTCACTTCACTTGTGACAGTCGTTTCCTTGATGGGTGTCAAAAATTAACGATGAAGTGTTGTTTTCCAGTTCCAAAATGTTAAGCCTGTCAGAGGTTAAGGAAACACAGCACTGTAAAACAGAGCCTCTGTGTTTGTCTTGAAACCGGGCAGCGTTTTCTTACACTTCAACTCTAGAGCTGTCAGACGTTCATTTTTATGCTGAGGTAACACTGTGTTTTGTCTGACAACTGTTTTTAAGTTTGGGCTTCTTCTCACTTCATTGCTGAAAGATCTTTAAGCCCTCAAAGAGAGAACATTCCGAATATCAACCCTTTATACACTTGCAGCAGCAGTATGGCCTGGAAGTTAAACAGATTGCAGCCAGAATGACTCAGGTTTGATCCTGCTAACTCAATTGCAAATATGCACCATGATAATAACACTAATAAAAATATTAAAAACAAGAAAAGAAATCCTTCTAAGGTTAATTACATTACTTTTTTGGGAAGCAAACCAAAACACACAGGAATATGTATGTATGTGTGTCTGTTTGTGTGTCGGCAGAGGCCAAACGTCTCTCTGCACTTCTGAGTTTCCGTGAAACACCAGCAGAGGAGTTCCTGTTGGCTGACAGAGCAGTTAATCCACGCAATGGGGAGCAACTCCAAACTGCAGAGAAACACAAGCTTCAAGTCTGCCACTTTTCATCACCGCCACAAAAACAGGCAACCTAAGACTCTTTGTGGAGAGATTGCTCCGGGGCTGGTACACAGTTGCAGCTCTCTATAGCATCACCAATCTGTTGGCAGAGGAATCACTGCGTATGATTACCAATGACAGCCCTGAACTCGGAGGAATGGGAAGAATAAAAGGTAGAGTAATGGGGGGAGAAAAAAAAATCTTTTAGCAACTTGCATCATTGCACAGCCACACAAAGGCAAAGCTTAACCTGACATTCCTGTGTAATTAAGACATCTTTCACATGGCACGTTTCTCTTGACCACCTGGGACTCCCATACAGAACTGGAGGGTTTTCAAAGCAACCAAGGGCAGCCCATTCACATCTGTGAACACTAAGTGTGTGCTGCATGGCCATGAATGCAGTTAGACTGTAACACTCTGCAGGCATTGTTTTTAATACACTGACATTTAAATTGTGATCCCACTTGCCCTTTTGTGGGGACCAACTGCACCGGTGGAACTGACAAAGAAATGAGGGATGAGGAGAGAAAGTGTTCAGGGAGTAAACCTGATAAGGAAAGAGGATAATGTAGTGCATTTTTCTACATTCTCAATTTTATATTTATTTTCCGTTTTAAGGCAGCTACACAGCAATTGTCTAATAAAGGGAAAAACAAGTGCAGTATTCATACTGCACTTGTTCAACCTGTTTCCAATTCCAAATCAACTTGTTTCAGGTCATTTTTGAAATCACCATAACTTTTCTTAATTCTACTCCAGCAGTGTGAGTCATTTCTAGAAAATTCTTTGTACAAATTAATTTGCATTGAAAAGGAACTGCAATATTTTTATTTACATAGGAAATATCCTACACTGCCCAGATGGTTCACTTGTTTTAAGAAAATATTTTTTTTAGCCCTCAGATATAGACAAAAATTACTGGAAGAGTTGGAGATTTTTTTGCACTAAATTGACCTTGAGTTTACTTTTGTATGTCACGCTCACATTTTGTCCAAATAATCTTAACAACTGCCTATAATAGGAAGAAAAATATACACAAAACACAAGAGGATAAAAACACTATTTTAAATGTCAATTAAATTGTATTTTTAATTTAACTTAAAAAAAAAAACGGTTGTCTTTGATTTAGCTTCAACTTTTAACTTCCAATTTTAAAGTTTAATTCCACTGAAAACAGTCTCAGAGTAAATCCATCGAACTCTGTTTTTTTCTCCCTTTCATCCCACTGTGAAGTTGCTTTCATGTCAGTGTGTGAAAATGATCCTGAGAGGACAAATTATGTGATTGTTTCATTCGCTGATGTCGGCACACTTCACGTTCTTGTGTTAACAATTAGCTAACAATAACAACTCACTTTGATGCTCACCAGGGTGGAAACAGGGTCACGACCTTTAACAGCCACGCGGGTTCAACGCACACACACCCCCACCCTCCGGATCTCATTCACACACACAGACCTGATTGAGAAATTAAATAAAACATCAGTGCAGGGAAATGCAGATTCCCATGAAGATCAGAGCACGTGTTTTAATTTTGTGAAATCAATTGTGTCCAGATGTGTTATTAGGCCAGGATTAAAACAATGGGAAACAAGCAGCATAATTTATGAAGGGATCACATGCTTTCTGTATTTATATAATCCGTCTTTAATTGAACAAAGTAAGACTTATTTTTGTTGGAGACACTGATTTTAACCGAAACTAATTTTCTTGCAGTCTCCTCGTTGAAGTTCACATTCATTCTTCAAACTAGTTCTCTTTTCTTTTCTATAATTATGTGAATAAAAAACTCAGACAGCATCAACATATAAATGAAAAGCTTACTGAGAGGAAAAGAGGCTAAAAATGAAGATCGTGTTAGAACAGAACGGCTCCACAACAGCTGAATCCTGGATTTGTGGTCTACTTGAACATTATTGTATTAAGTTGATTTAAAAACATCATCACCATTTGCCATTCATACATTTTTTGACTCCATCTAGTGGCATAGACTCGCTGTTGCTTAAAAGTGTGACTAACACTGGTTGTTTGGCCACAGATTTAAGAACACAATCAGATTTAAGGGAGTAAACATACATATGGGGATTTTTTTTTTTTTTTCTTTTGACTGAGCAGATCCTGTGTGAATTTCTGTGTCTGTTATATTTAAACTCTGCAAACACCAGCTCAAGACGGTGAAAGAGGGCATCCTTGAATAAAAAGAGTCTGACTACGTGAGAGCACTTTTACGTTAATACAGTTTTAATGGTGTTGACTTTGGCTTGGTTTTAATTAATGACTTGGCTAAAGGAGCTGCTAAAGCTCTGGGAGACGAGATCCCAAACTGAGTCCAGAGGCCGTAGCTCGGGCTGATTCTCTGTTAAAAAAGAAAAAAAAAAGCTGAGCCATATCAATCTGTGATGAGTGTGGTGCTGGATATGATGCAGTTTCAAAGTATGACAATGTGAAGCAGGAAAAAAACATTTTTAGTCGTCACCACAGAAGCTGTCACATTGCAAGTGGGAGAGGAACACATTACAAAGTAGGTTTTCCACAGTAACTGTATTGCAAAAGTAAACAAGGCGGACAATCATATCATTCAACAACAATATGTTTGCTCCTCGGAATTTGCCATTTCTCTATGTCTTAAAAAAGTGAGCCATGATCTCAAACAGAATTGTCTAAATACAGAAAAATATAGATTCAGGTCAAAAAGGATTGTAAATACTTACTAGTACTGTAAATAACAGTAAGGGAAGACAGCTACAACAGGTATCATTCACTGTCCTGGCACAGTGGATGCATTTAATAGGTTGGACATACAAAAATAAACCACAACAAAGCAACACACATATTGTACAAATAAAAACCTGAAAATATGTCACACCGGCAGAGTTTGATCGGAGCGTATCTCATTTCTGAGACGTGGACGCATGGTTTACATCTGTGGCTAAAACACTGCTGCTATAGAGTATAGCACATTAGACCATGTTCAGAATGTCCTGACCCAAAATAAAACAGCGTGAGGGAGGCGTGGACACATCTGCTTATAACTATAATATTAACAATAATAACATGTCACACTGGAAATGTTTACCATGATGTCATGATAACATTGACACTGAGTGAAGACAGGATGGAGATGAGAAAAAAAAAAGTTTTGCTAATGTAGATTCTAGTGTGTAAAATGTTTGTGATGCCCCCCCAACACACACACACACACACACACACACACACACACACACACACACATATCCAAAAAAATAAAAACAAAAAACAAAAAAGAAAAAGAAAAACAAAAATTGTCTGCTAAGGGAAATCTCACAAGTTGATGAAATATTCAAAACAAAAACTCTTAAGAATTGTACAAGTATAAAAAAGCTACAAACATTAATAAATTACATCACTGACACATAAACACTTCACAAGGTGCTAGTAAAATAATTCCGAAACCCTTCAGGATACTAGAATTCGAACAAGAGGCTGGTCATAGAAACTTTAAGTGTTTTTTTTTTCTTTTTTCCTTTTTATATAATTTTTCCTCAAAGCTTCGTCTCTTGTTCAAACAGAATCACAATACAATTAGCTTTGTGTATGTAAGGCCATATGACAATAAAATGTATTATTTCTTCAGTTGTTTTCCAGGCAACACCTTTACACCTAATGGGGAAAAAAAGTTACAAATGAATCTCTGCTATTAAAATAAGAAAAACTAAATAAAAGTTCAAATATTAGGACTATACTGTATATCCATATATATATATTTTTTATTCATTTATTCATAATTAGCAAAAACCGGTAAAAATGTAGAATTAAGCCTTAAGGAGAAAAGATACAAAAAGTAGTAATTTAAAAGGCTATGTACAAGCTACATTCTACATGTGTGATGCCGTAAAAATGCAGAGATGAACCTAAGTTGTCGGTGCTGCCTGCAAAAGCAAAAGAAGAGAGAAAGTATCCCCATGCAACTGCAGACCTGACATGGATGAGGCTTATCATTAGCTACAGGTCCCACGTAGTGTACGAAATCCTATGTCCAAACACACCAAATCCTGTTCAGCAGGCCTCCATTACCATTTAGTCTCATGCTATCCTGTGTTGAATTGCAACAAATATCCGGACGCTGCTGCTGTTTAATACACAGCATAACTCATGATTCACTTTGTGCTTTACAGTTGTTCCGTGAACTCTCATTTCCTATCTATGACTCGACACGAATAAATAAATATCAGCGCTGATAGTGCTCTGCAAATGTAAGTGTTAACATAAAGGGATAAATGCTCAAGTTGACTCCAATCAAAACCGTGCTCTACAATACACAGAGAATCTTGGCTGGGAAGGCAGGAAGGACGCGATTTTTCCATTTAACTCGTCGATCATCAGCGTTGCAATGATAAGCTGCATCCATATAGTAGGAATTAAAGTGTAAAATCCCCAAACCCTGACCAAAGCGCACATGCAACTGAATACATGCAAGGGATACTTTCAAAAATCTTGGAATGACTGCAATGTACTTCTACTTTGTGTTTTAGCAACCCCTGATAAACTGACAGCTGTAGTAAAATGAGACATGTTCTCTTAAAAAATATTTATAGTAGGTTCTGTACACTTTAATATCTGAAAGTTATAAAGTATAAGTAGAGGCAAAAACCTATTTGAGTGATGTTCTTCTTAGAAATTGAAAAATGCATGATTTTCTTCTTCTCCCATCTTGTTTCAGTTTTTTTTCTCATTGTTGGCTTTACTCAGTGAACAGAGGGTGAGGTTGGGATGGGACCCAGCTCATGAATTCCCAGTCCTACAACAGTCCGCTCCATACTACAGGAGGAGCTTTCCATTTCGATGGATCTTTAAAATCTTTCCAAGTCTTTGTTTGGCTGTTGCCATGCCTTTCTTTAGCCGCTTAGCTGTAAAAAGACCAAGAAAAGACAGAAGATAAGACACGATATCCAGCTAGAGGAACACAAAATAACAGGACTGAAACAAGCTCTGTTTACATCCATGTTTGCTTGCTAGGAGTCTTCTTCCCCACCGTAATGATGGAGCATTGATGTTTTTCTTATTAGCAGGGAGACCCATTCATAAAAACATTGTTCCATAGCACCTCTAGTGGTCAAAACTCCAAAGGTTACCTTTAATCTAAAACATGATAATAGGAATTAGCCTTGTATTTCCTCTCTGTTGCTGGCAGAGGACCATCATTTTCAGTGATTGCTTAATAATCCAATAATCAAGTCACTGCTTTGGTTTCTAACTAATAACAAATGAGCACGCAAAATGTAAATGAACGCAGTTGTTCATATCAAGAGAAGCTGGACAAACATATCAGTGAGCTTAACCTGGTCCCCTGAGAACCCTCGAATTAAGACGAGGGTGTAAGAGTGTTTCATTTATCTGAGGAGGTCAGGAGGGGGTCAGTCATCTGACATCACTATATTCATTCACTTTGCATGCTTAAAGAGCAGCAACTGCTGGTATGGCTTCACTTTAAGTGACTATAAATTTATAAAACAAAATCTAAAGAAGAGGTTGACTGAAAAAGATCAATGTAATCTAATACAAACTAATGAAATATTGATTATTTACTACTTCATTACTGAAAACTTTATTCATTTTGCTTGTGCACAGATTGTTCAGCTGATTTGCTGTAAACTGACTAAATGACTCTCTATGTAAAGCCAGGAAAAAATTAAACCACCAAATGAACATTGTCCATTTTTCCTATAATTACAGCCAAATGACATTGTTTTTTTCAGGTAAATCGTTACGTACCTGTACAGTGTTGCTGAGGTTTATCAGGTGTGATATTTATCTTAGTTTACTTTGTGCTCATTAGCATTAAACACAAAGTACAGCTAAGGATAAAGGGAGTCTGCCTTGTCTTTTCTCTCCTGTCTGGCCTTGCTTGCGGCCTTAAAGGTGATGCTGTAACGTTGTGTAACACATGATGAATCTGGATCTGATTTGTCTTCTGCACAAAGAATCAGTCGTCTAATCAGCCTCGCGCTGCTTTCATTACATCTCACCTTTGGCGTCTGCTGATCCCACACGATCCCCCTTTGCCACGCTGCTGCTGTTGGTGCTAGTGGAGTTGGTGCTGTTGTTGGGAGAAGACATGGATGGTCGCCTCTGGCTGAGGAAGACCCCCGGTGCCATGGGCTGCGGCCCTCCCAGCGACTTGACTGTTCCAGTGTTGAACTCGTGGTCTGTCAGGTTGCCATCTTGGGAGTCCAGATTGTGCTCTGGCGAGCTACAGTCCTGAGAGATTTTTGGGGGCTCCTCGATTACTATTGCCTTCTTTTTGGTGCTTTTCTTCTTCTTCTTGGTTTTCTGTTGCTCCTCCTAATGGCACATTTTTTTTTTTGGTTGAGATTTACGGACACACTTAGAGTTTTATGTATAAATATTGTTAATTGTCGTACCTGATGAGAAAGCTTCGCTGCAGCTGCGGCCAGTCCCGTTTCTATGGAGGCCACTCGGGCTCCATCTCTTGCCGGCCGCTCTTGTCGAGGAACTGAGGGTCCTACTCGGGCTGTGATAAGGTGGATATTAAGGTTTAGAACCCATTTAATGCACAAAACTGTTAGGTGAACGACTTTGACTGGTAATGTAAGTGTTTACCTGTCGGGCTGTATGGAGTGTCATCACTGCTTTTCCGTTTTTTCGATCTAGATTTGAAAACAGGATTATCCTCTTCGGACTCCAACGAGGGGTAAACTAAAATCAAAAGATTTTCAAAGAGAGGATGCACATAAACATTACAGGCCAATTATTGTCGCACATATAAAATATAGTATGTGATTTAATTGCACTTATTTCTGCTTTCTGTCCATTGAAAATGTGGAAATTTCCAGTGACAGCATGCAGGACAGCTGTGAGACAGCTGTTGAATGTCCTCTTCCCTCTGCCTGCTCACAGCACATCCATTGCAATCTAGACGTTTTAATATCTGATAATTGGATGATCAAGATAAAAAAATCGACTGTTTACAAAAGAAGAAACGAGTGCCAGTGTGTGAGAAAAGCTTCACGCTGGCCTGAGGATTTCAGAGCGAGAATGTTCCGTGCTATGAACAACTAATTAGACCCTAATTAGAAGTTCAAAAAGCATGTAAAATAACAGTTTGGAACCCGTGTTAATGGCTTATTAACAAGCTGGGAGGGTCCAAACAGCTGTGTTTGGACAGGATTCACAAAGAAAACGTTTCACAGGAAAAAGATCCCAATTTGCAGCAACTCACCGTAATCGGAGTCCTTGAAACATGCATCCATGTGATCCTGGTCGTCATCGTAATCCAGACTCTCAATACTGCTACTTTTCCTGGGTTTCTTGGGAAGCCGCTTGGTGGGCCGCTTGCTGTTGTTGCTGCCACCGCCGGAGCCGGCTCCCCCGCTGCCCTTCTTGCCGACCTGCGTGCCGTGCGAGTTGCTCTTCAGCTGGCTATTGTTCTTGGACTGGCTGTTGCTCCACGGCTGCTGCAAGCTGTCTGAAGACGACAGGTTGGCCATGGACAGCATGCCCTGAATGGCCTCCTGTGTGCTGGGAGATGCAGGTGGCTGACTGTAAGTACGTCAATAAGAAATACACAACAACACAGCCATTACACAGCAGTCAACATGCTGGCAGAGGAGAAGAGCGACTGAGAAAATTCAATGAAAAAGGCTTTGAAGTGGAGGTAAATGTCATCAGTTCTGCTATTAAGCATCATTATCATCTGACATCTGCAAAATGTGGAAAAATTGAAGTAAAACTGTCAAATCTAAATACTCTCCACAGACCTATGTCGGCTTAAAGACGAAGGAATAATGTCACACACCTATTAAGGTATTAGTTGCTGAGGTGAGTATCAAACTGCTGTAATGAACTGTGGTTGCTTCGTTCCCTGCTTTCACAAAGTTCCCTCTTCAAAGCACTGAAACAATTTGAGAAATTAACATATTTCGGCCAATGTTTTGCTCATTTGTAGCTTTCAGTGTGGTGGAAATAGACCATCAAGAGCTGAACAAAACAGCAAAAGGCAAACGGAAGAGCCTGGAGCCACGCAGCATTTGATAGATTATCACAGGATGAAACAAACATTGACTTAACACATACTGCTGACAGAATATGCGTAAATTGTTGCTCCAGTCGCTAGTTGATTTTTCAGCTCTAAGCAAAGTTATAAAATTGAGCTTTTTCATGCAGTTATATCATTGCTGAGTGGGCCATTTGTTTGTCAGTGCGTCAGCCCATTACGGAGCGTAAGACCTAAATTTCATTTACTGAGAGGAAAAATGGTCCAGCGGGAGCCATTTAGAGAGTAATGCTGTGCATGTCCTGCAACCCAAGTGTGTTTAGATGTGAAAGTTCCATTGGTGTTGAAGGAAATGGAGTGAAGAGGGAGAAAGTAAAGACGCCGGGGGAGGTCAGTCTACCTGTTGGTGCTGTAGTCAATCCCACCCACTTGCTTGCTCGCCTGCAGCAGGTCAAGAATACCCGCAGCACTGCCGCCCTTTTTCTTCACCTTAGAGTTGCGACTTTTGACCTCAGGCTTGGCCTCTGTGTCTATGTGCAGAGTCTCTTCATCTGAGGAGTCCACACTCTGATTTTGGAGGAAGTGGACAGAGTAGAAATAGACATGAGAGACACAGCAACAGGAATATGGTGTTGTTCCAAAGTTCAGACAGTCTGCAGCCTATTCTCTTGTTTTGAATATTTGATTTATATGGATTGGAGCTATTTATTTTCCTGTGTATTAACTTTTTATCTCTAATCACGGTTTCATTGCTATTATATTGTTGTATATGTGACCTTGACCAGAGCTTTGGGCTCCTACTAACCCTTTTTTTGTGGTTATTTAGTTTCAAATTAATTTATTTTGATATATGCACCATGGTCTTTTTGACACATGTAGAACAAATGGGTAATAACACAGAACCTGCCTCAGAGCCTTGGTCATTTCATTTCTGTTCGTGCTTTGGAGCATATTCCTAAAATTACCACAAACTAAGAGACACATAATAAATCTGGGGCTTCTCCGGCCCCTGAGGATCATGATCCCGGGGCCAGTTTCCTGATTTACCCATTTGGTAATACAGCCCTGGATCTGGATGAAGTTAGTTCTAAGACTCCAGCTTGGTTGGAAGTGGAGCTGAAGCTCAGTGAGAATAGCCAGTGAAACAGCAGATCAAGGTTATGATATGGTTCCCAGTGACCTCTCATTAGTAAACATATGAGCATCTGGTATTAGTCTGTTTCTTCCTCTGTGGAGGTTCACAGCTTAAGGAGCTTCCTCCTCTGATTTACCCAGAATGCATTTTTTTTAACATCTTTTTGAAGTCTGAGCTTTAAAGGAACATTGCAACATGTTCTGACTTGTGAATTTTCAGTGTACAAGGTTTGAAGAACTAGAGATCATAAGAGGATGTAACTGTCTGGGTGAGTCCAGCATTTCATCTCACATCAGTCACTGAGCTCTGTAACTGTACATAGCGTAGTAGAATGATGAGTTTGGTCTAATAATAGCTCCTTTAGAGAAGAGTCACACCATTTGATACGTGTTGTCTGTGACATTGCTCAACACTGATACCTACCTTGGTCACCATGGGCTGGAACTTTGGTTTTTTGGCTGGCTGGATGGGTTCTCTGATGTCTGACAGAACTGGGAAAAATGAATCATCACTGAGCAACAGAGCAAACACATGTTGATAATCTGAATACTTTGATGCTGTTGATAGAAGGTCTGGGTATTGATCACTGAACAAATGGGAGATGTGAGATGAAGGTCTGAAACAAGGCTACTTTCAGTCCTTCTTTATGTGCCACAATGTGCCAAACTGCTTAATGCATCAGTCCAAATTACAAAACAAAAACTTTATCTAAATAAAATATATCCTAAAGCTAAATGATTTCCCTGAATTAGACCAGGATATATCCCATCCCATTTGTGATACTCAGTGCTGCCATATTTAAGTTGAGACTCTAGAAGTGTTGAGGTCTGATATTCAGCCCTAGTTTAAATAAACTGAAACACTTCATGAAATAAGTCCAAAATACTCACAGGAAAGATCTCTCTTGACGGTGTTCTTTTTCCGTCTGATGGGGAATTCGTCAATCTTCAGCTCCCCCTCATCTGAGACGTACTCATACTCGTCTCTCACTGGCTTGGTTTTGTCCTCTTTTAGGTTTTGTAATGAACCAAAAACACTTGAGTTGGTCTGAGGTTTCAGCGTCTTGGAGCTGGAGAGGAAACCACAGGACAATAAGGGAGTGATGCGAGGCTCAGTCAGGCACTCACAGTCCTTGAATTAGCTCTAATGGATATGGTGCTGATAGGCACATAGCTCGATAAACGCTGTAATGCACCACATGAGAAGGTTAACATTTTTTATAAGGCTTAAATGACAATCACAGCCATTCCACACATACCCGAGCATTTTCTTGTGAGACACAGAAAAGCTGAATTTGTCTTTATTGCTTGACAGAGGTGTCCTGTCAAATTTGCACTCCTCCTCCATTTTGAGCAGAGAATCTGGTTTACTGTTCTGTAAAGATAAGAAGGAAATAATGTCAAACAAGAGCAGAGCACAGCCCAATGAAATCACTATGATTAAAAACAAAGAAAACTGAGTAGATTATCATTGACGTATTAGCGTCGGCATTTTAAGTGACAAATAAAAAATCCAAGTTTAAAACTCATTTACAGCTAATCAATATCCTCCAAATTCAAAATGGTCCAAATGATTAAGTGTAATGTAATGAACCACAGAGAATTATGGTCCCACTCTGCAGGTCCCCTCAGCTCTGCAAAGCATTTCAGCTTCTTTTAGCTCATCATCTGATAAACCCACTGGACAGTACTACACCAGGAGCAAACAGCAGACAGACAGAGTAGGCAGCTAGCTGGTGCACACAGGGGAGCACTGAGCAGCTGAAGAGACAGATCTTTGTCTCAGGAACTGGTGGAGACCAAAACAGAGCTGGAAGCAGATTGAGCTTTTAGCTTCTGTTTGTCACATGACTTCAAATCAGTGCTAATGTGTCTACTGGACGTGCAAACAAATGGTGACAACATGTCAGTGTTGTGTTCACAAGTCAAAAAAAAAAAGAAAAAAAGAAAATCCAAAATCCGTTATAATAATAATATAGATTACACATTAATTTGTGTTTATTTTAACTCTGTTAAGTTTATTTCATTATTAGGTTTACAAAGTTTATAGTTACTAGTTCAGTTTTCTTTCCAAGGTTCATAGTTTGACTTTTCATGTATCTGTCATTAATATACTGTGTTGTATTTGTTCTTAGAGTTTTCATAAATACTAATTTAATTTCCATTTAATTTCTAACTTTTTAAAACGTACTGTTTCATATTTGCTATTAGTGTTTTTGACAAGTTGATATGTCTGTAAAACGTCTTGCTCAGCACGTCTGAGTCACAACAATTAATTTAACCAATATTGGATCAGATTTGACCTGATATGTCTGAAAGAACAGTTTTACAGTGTGTTGTGTACTATCCTCTAAATGTATAATCTCTTTCCTGTCATCACTGCATCTAAATTATTATTAACTTTTAACTAACAGTAGCTTTAGAGTCAGATTACATGACATATTAATAAATAATCAAAACGATAAAACTGAGCACATTTCCACTTGTTTGAGTATGTTGACTTTATCTTGTACTTCAATTAAACCAGTGTGTCACCTCTCCAACATTACTGATCCCTTTAATGTGTACAATTGTAGGAGCCCAAATTAAACTACATAAAAACCTCAACTCGGCATGAGGACTGTTATCAAATGTCTATCAGTATTAAAATAAATCCAAATTGTGTGTGGAGTTAGCTAAGTGACTAAAAAATGAAATGAACGAAAAATTATGTTTAGCATTTGTTTATTGTTTTTAATACATGCAAAAAAATAAATAAAAAATCTGACTTTAGTAAAATAAAAAAGACAGAGGGGAGTCACTTGGTGTCAATAAAAACATTACTGTTAAAAAGACTGAAATCATCATGATGTTAGTCTCCACAGATCATATTCACTGGTGACGTTTAGTGACCCAGTTTAAACTAAACTAAATCCACAGAGAGGAACGGCAAACGGCTGCCATGAAAATCACCACTGAGCAGACAGTGTAATTAGCTGAAATCCAAGAATATACATTTTAAGATATTCACTCCTCAACAATTCTGTCTCCTAAATTAAAGGCACGTGGCAACGCAGTGTAACCTAACACTGAAATCTCACACTGTCTCATTCATTTTTTAAAACTGACTCTAAGAATCCACTGTGGTGATGAGTGAAGATGAGGTCTACAGCGGCCTTGGTAAACATCTAACAGGGTCTTTGCTCCATCTGCAAATGTTTGGCCCGATGTGAGGGAGCCGCTGAATGGAGACCCTCAGAGGGACTGCAAATGTTCAACATAAGTTGGACATGGAATTTTCCATGAAACTAAAGCCCTTTAATGTCTTCTGTTCATCTAAACTCCACTTTTGCTCTGAAAAATCCTTCCCCATGTTGTTCTGAGAAAATAATAAAAAAAAAACTTTCTGAAAAGTTGGGGGCATGTGTAAATACTTGGATATGCACATGGAGTCATTTCATTAGGAAAACTCTGGGACGGTGGATGTTTCTGGAGCAGCTCTGATGAGCTGCAGGCCTAAAATGTGTGACTTAGGCCACATCATTATTTTTGCTGATTGCTTTGAAGTAAAGTGTGCAAATCACTTCTGAACGAGGCTGCATTTTTCTCTTTTCAGCTGCTCAGCTTGTAACTTTCAAAAGTGCGTTAAGAGTCTTCTTTTCTGAATGACACCAAACCTTCAGTTTGTGTTAACTTTTAACAGATTGTGATACTATTTACTTTGGCCTGTAACAAGAAGCCATTATTTTTACATAATGACAAAAGCAGTCAGCTGAAACGATCTTACCTTATACTTCCATTTAGCTTCAGTCTTGTTTTTATTCTGCTCTCTGATTTCAAACTTCTCCACGTTGTTCTGCTTTGATATTTCCTTCTCTGACATGCTCAGAACGTTCTTAACAGCCTGAAAAATGGAAATATTTGAAGGAACACACAATTATTAACAGAAAAATTCATGCACAGTATTAAGACTAGCTCTGGGCTGCTTTCCTTCCTACATATGCAGTTAAATTTGACAAGCCTTCTGCAGGAGATGATACAAAATGGTTCACATAAAGTGAAAACTAAGGACACAAATAATAATTCCACAACGTAACAACTACGTTCACTTTACGCTGATGTTACCATCTGCTCACCTTCATCTTTTTGGGCTGATCCATTTTACTCAAGATGTCCTTTGCATGGGACTCGAGAGCTGCAAAGCTGGAGGGTTTAGGAGGTGGCGACGACTCTTTCGCCTTCTTCGCTTTCTTCTTTCCTCCTTCCTTGACCTTCGGCACCTTTGGAGGTTTGGGGGCCTTGGGCATCTTTGGGGGTTTGGGAGGCTTCGGGGGTTTGGGAGCTTTCTTTCTAGCTTTCTCTCTGCTGGGTGAGGGGACATGGACTGGGGAAACAGGCTCTTCAGGGTCGGAGTGAGTGGATGGCGGTTCTTCCACTGGCACCTTAATGCTGGGCTCACTCTTAATGGCTTTAGTTGCGTTCTAGAGGTAAAGGCAGGGAATTGTGAAGTGTGCTGTCGTTTTGAAATCAGTAATTAAACGTCACCCTGATGAGTAGTAAAGCTGCACTGAACATGAACTGAAGAGATTAAACATTTTTAAAAATCAATGATAGTGAAAGTGGTCTTACACACTGGTTACTCATATTATTTTCTAAACTTCAGTCAATCCAAAATACCTCTGACAGTCTGATCTCTTTGGCAAGATCCTTAATGAGCTGTGATGGTTTCATGTTCTCTGGAAGCTCATCTTCATGTTCCAAGAGGGCCTGTCAGGACGAAAACACCCTGAACCGTCATTGCCTTTATAACCTTAGAGATGGACAGCTGACACTAGATCTATGTCCTCATGTGTCCATACCTGTTTTTTAGTCCAAGCTCTGAAGGCTCCATTGATGATTTTGGCACCATGTATCAGGTATGGAGCTGGTTGCTTATTTGCTTTATGTAAACCTACAGAAGAAGAAACGCAAACGTGATCATTGAATGAATTGTGACCTTTAACTTTTGAGACATCAGGGCCATTAATTAAAAAAAAAGGAAAAACTCCAACTACAGTGTACGTGTTCAGTACAGCTCAGATTTACAGGATGTAACTGAATCAGCGGCTCACAAACAGAAGAGATGAGCTGACACTTCAGTCCGTCTTGTTATAGACACTATGGGAAGTTACTGCACTCATCAGTGAACAGGAGGACTCTGTCAACAGTGTGACTGTTTGTTTAGACAAACTGTCCTGTTACCTAAATTTACCAGGGCTGAGTCCCAACACAGCCAAGTGACCAGTCTGAGTTCTCAAGGAACACAATCAACATTATCCTGCCTGTTCCAGCTGTACAATGAAAGAAAGTGTATTTAATAGACTGCACCATGTATGCTATATACAGCTATGATGCTTTAGGCAAAGCAGTGCAGACATCTGCAGTCATCATCGTCCATACCTTACAGAGCAATGAAAATTAACTGTAACTGTTCACATTCGGTATGATGTGTGAGTCCACTATAAGACTTCTATAACACTACTGTACAAAAATGAATGGAATCCAAGGGCTGCCTGAAACTGTAGGAAAAACAGGGACAGTTTGTCTCTGGCTGCTCTCTGTACTGATTTGGTCTCAGTGTTTGTGATATGTTGCATCTGTGATGCATTTGGACCTTAGAAACCGCATAATGAACTGCATTTCCCAGGTGTACTTGCAGTGTAAGAGGTTTGGTTTCAGTCTTCTAAGGCGTCTTTCAAGGAGAATGCTACAGTGTATAAATACAGTGTATGAAAATATGCTGTGGATTAACTGAATTTTCAAACAAAAAAACTAAGCTGGTGCAACCTTGTAATAAAATAAATGAGTGTGACGTGGAGTGGTGTCTTGTCACCATAGTGACTGGACAGTCAGCGAAACCACAGCTGAAGTGTGTGGCCATGTAGCATCTATAAATATTTATATTTATTTGTGTTATTGTGCATATTTCTTATATACATTTGACTTCAGACTCACAGACGTCTCTTATTGTGAGTGTTACTGTGATTCGTTTTTCTTTCATATTTCATATTTTGCATATTTTACTATGTTCTTGTGCATATGATGATTTACTATTAGTCTGTTGTGTTGAATGTAGTCCTGTCTGACCTGCTGCACTGTAAGCTCACAAAGGCAAAGTTCTAGTAATGTGTGTGGTAATAAAATAAAATGAACTCAGCTCAGCTTTGTGTCATGTGAGCAGAGATCTTGTCAAAAGATAAAATGCAGCTGGCATTGATCAAAAATGCAAAGAAAACGTAATTTATTGTTAAACATCTTGTAAATTATGACTTGAAGGATTTTTGAGCCAACATTCCCCTTTAACTGAACAAACTGTCAGTGCTCTCTGTTGGACAATCTATGTAACAGCTCCAACAACGCTCACACTCTTTGTTCTTTGTTAGCTGACGTGTGTGCAGATACCGATACATCTCCAATAAGCCAGTATTGGCCCAGCTGTATGACAAACACACTGATATGTGTAAATAAACCAAAAACAAAGTGATTGATTTGGTGTCAGTAATATTTGGGGTTAAACCTTCATCTCTTGATGACTTCCTCTGCCCAGCTATTAGTTCTAACTTTTGTTAAGTCAGGCTAATAACTTAATTTATGTGGATGCAAACTCCATTTTAATATGTTTTCCTCTTTGATTTAAGTTTAACGGCAGAAAACAACTGTCTAAATATCTCAGTAGCTCTTTGAAGTGAAGTGGATTTACAATTAAAAGGGGAAATTATTAATAAGATCAAGACAAAATAGCAGCAGCAGTGAACTGAGCCTCTTTCCTGCACTGAAATAGTTGACCTTGAAGTTAAAAAGAATAATGGTATATTAATGGCAAGGCCTTTTGGGTTCGAAGTAGCGCACACACACAATAGCAACCTGGCTTTAACACACACACACATTCAAAGAAAATGGTGGAAACATAAACAATTGGCCCAAGCCAGCTGAGGGGAGTTTAAACACAGGCTTGTAATGGAGCAAATGATTCTAGCTGGGCCAAATCTTTTGAAGCTAATCATCTGTGAACTCAGCGATTCACCGATTTAATGACTGAAATAATATTAGAGCATCCAGCTCCTCATCTGTGCAGCAGACATGCAGCCATACGCCCGTGCGGCTTGGAAAAAGACATTTCTGACAGTGTTTGTGTTTTCTCTGCTTTCATGCATTCTTCTGGAGAGATGTTGAAATAAACGACGATGTACGTTTACACTAAAATACCACACATTAGAGCAAGAGTTAAATCTGTGAATACATGAAGCTGATTTAAGGGTTCACCTTTGAATCGCTCGAGGAGATGTCGTCCCACATACCAGCACGCCGTCTCAAAGTTGGGGAAGGGGGTGAGAGTTTTGACCTTGAGCCGCTTCTCGATTTCATACGCTCTGAGGAGAATAAACCAAGATCTCTCAGCTAAACACTGTCATGTATTACCAACAGGTTTACTGCAACAAACTATGCAATTCACAAGGTATTTCCAAATGTGGAGAATTCATAAACAGATTGGTGGAATTTGGAGCTAAAAACAAGTCCTGAATGAGGACCCAGTGGAAACTACTGAGGAAGATCAGCCAAGGCCTTAAAAGTCAGACTAAATCCCCCCAAATTAGGACATGACTGTTTGCAGGAGGCATGGTGGACCACAGCAATGAAAACAACAACAACAAAACAGTCACTAAACACAACAACAACAGAGCTGCTTAAAGGATGGATGTGTGTGTAGGAAGACATTTGTCCAAACCTCATCTGCATCTCCACACTCAAGTTGTGGACGAAGTGTCCGGAGAAGGCCAGGCAGTCGACCGGGGTCAGTATTGCATTGATCCAACCTGAGGAGACACACAAGATACTCATTAATTCTAAATTTATAATGAGAAACAAAAGAAACTATTATCCATATACATTATTTATACAGTGTTTAAAATTTATTTTAAATGAGATTATTTCATTTTAATTTTTCCTCTTTTTGATTGATTGGTTTATTTATCCTGCACCACACAGGACATTGTCTTCATTCTTCTTTTGTGAGCCATATAAATTTCTTTACCATCAAAGATTCTACACCATCTATAGCTGCGGTAGATTTCCCATTAATATCTCTGTATTAGGCCATGTGGGCATTAATGTTAATCAATCCAGTCAATCCAATCTACTTTGGTATTCAAGGTACGTATTCAGAAATTCATTCTATTGGCTATTTTATCCACATCTCAGCTGATCTTTAAGACACTGTAGTATAAACTGTGACAGAGGATTTTATCCACATCTCCCACCTCCGTTTCATTATATCCACAGTCATTTACATTTTGTTCATTCTGAGTGGGAATAAGAAAAATACATTATCAAACTACAAGACATGAAATTAGGAAATAACTTTTTTTTTTTAATTAATCCATTAATCATTTAGTTTTGACAAAAAAGTACGTAATGTTCATGTTCATGTCCATGGTGATGTCTTCAAATGAACTATTCTGTCCAAAAACACACAGATATTCAATTTAAATCAAAAAGCTGGAACCACAAAATGTTTAAACTTTTTGTTGGGAAAAAAATTACTAAAAAGATTCATCAAGATTATCACCAAGATTTATATATCAGCTCACCTCATCCACACACACGCACACACACACACAGATTACATCATCTGCTACACTGATGGCCTGCCTGTAGCTCTGACCTGACGGGATGAACAGAGTCTGGCCTTGCTTCAGAGTGCATTTGTAACACTTGTCCACTTGGTCAGCGAAGAACATTTCGCTGTGATTGGACGATGATCTCCAGCGCTCGTACAGAGACAGGTTGGCAGACGTGGGCTTGATGAGGAAGAAGATCTTTTCTCCCTGCAAACACAAACGCAATCAGATTTTCTGGCATCATCATCGTCATCATCATCATGTGAGAGATACAGTGTATTCCACATTCCCTCTTGGAGGCCTCCTAACAATGAATTCAGAATACAGGAAAATCACCCATCATATTAGCCTCAGATGACACTGACGGTCTGATACATATTTTTATTACAAGGTCATTTCTGGCTCAACACGCTGGTCTAACCAGAGGTGTGACAGACCTTCAGGACGTGGTACCAGACGGAGGCACCACCACATTCGATGTGGAAGTCTGTGTAACTGTCTTTGACACAGATGAGACAGTATTTGGTGACTTTTGGCTTCCCGAGCAGAGCATCATCGGGCCAGTAGTTCTCTACCCAAGACAACCGCCGTACAATCTGTGGACTCTCCACTATATTGTTCATCCTGTCCCAGAAAAAACAGAAAAAGAAATTAGAACCACCAGTTTTCCAGACTGGCATCTTTAAAAAAAAAAAGCCACATCTCATTTTAATAATCATCATTTCAAACTCCAGCATCAGATACAGATACAGATGTACACAGTGTGTACCTCGTGTCAGAGAACTCCAGGTTGATGACGTTCAGCACTTTCTTTCTGTTTGTGCTGTAGTAATAATCCACAAACTCTTTGAGCTTCATCTTGCTGTCGGTCTGTTTGGTGACGTCGACGACATCCACACCGACATCAGGACCTGAGACGAAGACGCAGGACACGGAAGACACAATAAAACAAGCTGAAGAAAAATGAACCACCTACAGGCTAAACATTTTCTCTAGGCTGGAAAGTGTTTAACAAAATATGTCTGTTGCAGTGCACTGTTGATATCTAACAGAAGATCTCATCACAATAAAGTACAGGAGCGCCCCCTACTGAAAAGGAAATAGTGCATTTCTCAGGATGATTCAGTCAGGATGCGCATACAAGGCATCCGCTTTTTTGCATTATCTTTATTTATTGTTCCCTCTTGCCTTGCTTGAGCCCTTATTCTGAAAGCACAGTCAAATTTAGCTTTAATGAAGAATTGTGAGTTGTGTACTTATAGCAGCAATAGTTGCACTAGAGTACAGAGGCTGGAGGTAAAGTATTTAGGTCCTCTACATGGGTGAAAGCAGCAATACCACACTGTAAAAATACTTTACAGATAAACGTGTAAAAATAATATTACAGGAAAAACCCTGCATTGAAAAGTACTCACCAAAAATGAGTCATAAATGTTAATACTATTAATACTATTAATATTGCACCTAATACTACTGGTGCAATAACAGTAGCTATAGTCATAGAAACAGTAATAGTACTATTTCCACTCGTGGTAACAGTAGTTCTAGTAGTAGCAGGAGCATCTGTAGCAGTAACAGGTGCAGCAGGGGAGAAGCTGTAGTAGCAGCTCCAGAAGTGGCATGCATTAGCAGCAGTAGTAAGAACAGCAGTAGTAGGAGAAGTAACAGTACTGGTTCCTTACCGACGTAGTTCTCCACATCACTGATATAGAAGGTGGGGGCCGGCATGGACATGCCCAGACCGTCTTTCTTCTGAACCAGGATTGGTTCATTGAAGCCGTTCTCCTCCAGGTAATCCATGGTCAGCTGACCTCCGCTCAGCTTCACCACCACATCGTCAGCACTGCAGATCACACACACACACAGTCACAGTGAACCAGGGAACAACGTGATCAGTGTATCCTGAAGTACTGAACCAGTTTTCATGACGTGAAGAAATTAAATGATTACTATGGATGGAGTGAAGATCTTGAAAAGTTATAAGACAGTGCCCCCTATTGGGATAATTAATGAAGTGACAGGAGGACAATATTTAAATTAATGACATTTCAAAAGGGCTAATCAGGATTAAGGATCATGTCATTTAATCATAACTGAATTTATTAAACCTGATCCCAGTTAGAGAGCGTTAAGTCTGACTCTTTCAGTGATGTAGAGGGTTTAGTTGTCACCACATTATCTCACATTATTACCCGGTCTGTGGTGTTGACAGTTGTACAGTTGGATAATGAGTGAATCTAAAATGTGTCTGTGTGTCTTTACCTCGGAAACGTCCTGCTGCGGAGCTCCTTAATGAAAACCTGACTGCCGTTCTGAACAGCTTTGATATCTGTGCTTTGCCCTGTGTCATGTTTGCTCCAGCTCTTTTTCTTTTTCACTGAAGAGCAGAAAAAAAACACACACAAAAGAATGATCAACATTTAGAACAAAGTACCACACTGCATGAAATTAGTCAATTTAACACAAAGCTGACAAGAAGTGAAACTGTCCCATCTGCAAGGAGGCTGTTCAGTTAGCACCAGTCGATCCAGCTCCCTCTGAAGGCTGCTACTTACACGTGGATTTCCCATGGGTCTTTTCACAGTTTGGACAGTGATATATGTCGATATCTGGAGCGTCATCTTCGTCCACCCCAACACAGCTGAAACAAGAATAAAACACTTTTTAATGTCCAGTTAATTTGACTTGAAAAGACCCATTTTCCAATGCATGTAGAAGTTTATTAGGTTTTTAAATGTGCTTTTCTTAGTATCACCACTGAACTCGCCTAAAAGAGACTTGAAACCTGGTTGAGTTTCAGACAGTGACATCATGTCTGCTTTCACTTTTGTCATTTCCTTTAACAGTGCTGCATGCAATGATTATTTCAGTCATCAGTTAATGTGACATTTATTTTCTTGATTAATATATTAAATACTTGCTGAATTTCAGAAAATAGTAGAAAGTAGAAAGATGAATATAAAACACAGAAAAACAGCTGATCATCACATTTGAGAAACTGGAGCCAGACAATGTCAAAGAGCTTTTGCTTAGAAAATAACTTGAACAAGTAACTGATCATCAAAACAGGGGTTAATCACTAAATGAATCTGTAGTAGCTGTAATAGAAAGGGCTAATTGATCAAAAAAAAAAAAAAGAAGGTAGTCCATAATATACTGGAATGGAACTCTGTGGCTTTCTGGAAGGAAAAACACACTTAAAATTGAAAATGTAAAATTGTCTTGAGCAACTTCATGTGTTTGTAATTTTTAAAACAGGACATGAACCATGAAAAAACACAGGAATAGGCCTTTCCCCATGATTCCTGCTCATGGGGAAAGGCAGCAGAAGGGCATCATATACTGCACAGTGCAGGACAAAGAGGCAGGACAATATGTAGATCAACTAATAACAGACTGTAAACACCCATGGACACGCTACATATGCATAAACATCCAATATTTTTAACAGTGTGGTTTGTAGCACTGCTGCTGTGAAAAACGAAGTGAAGGCTGAATTAGAATGAGCCACTCTGCCTCAGTTTGCCTGTCACGCTATAATCATTTCTACATTTACAGCTGACACATGAAATGAGAAACAATCAAAAAAAAAGTTTTACTATTGTTAAAACTTTATTGTTGTTATTGCTAACTTTTTTATGACGTGTGTGTAAGTCTCACTTAGAAAAAAAACTGCATGAGAGATATAAACTAAGGCCAGAGGACACAGAGTGAGGAGGAAGAATGAATTTATGACTGTAATATAACACAAATGTAGTTAGTTGGGAGGTAAAGTTGCAATAACATCCAAAGGCTTCAGCAGTGACACACACACACACACACACACACACACACACACACACACACACACTGACAGCCTCATTGTAGACAAGCAGTAAGAACATGAAAAACGTCCAGTTGATTGATTTTGATTGATTGGTCCTGTTTGACATGAGGACACTGAATGTCTTCCCACTCTTTCCAGAGGCAGCTGTTATTGGTCTCTTGCACAAGCAAATTCCTCCCATTTGGAGCCGCTGCTCCCAAACTCAGTGAACTGGGAGTTTCCCAGAATGTTTTCTTTTTTTCCCCAGGGAACTCCACAGCTTTACTACACTGCCTGCTCGCTTTCACTGAAGGCGAACACACGAGTAGGTGAGTGTGTGTGTGTGGACATAGTGGAAATGCCTGTTCATGACATCCTTAGCTTGGTGGCTTGGAGGAAAACTCCTATACTCTGTCCTAAGCATGAGATGTACAAGCAAGCACAGATGTTCAGACACTCTTACTGACGGACAGCAGTGTGCTCACTGCAGTTTGAGAGCTATATAAATAAATATGTACCTAAATATATAAACTATAGAACTAAACACTCATCGTGGGATCAGATTAACTCGACTTTAACCTCTCCACATTGTCGCTGTCATTGTTTTGAACAGGTCTAAACCACATCTGAGCTCTTTCATCACTTAATATGCAGCAGTGCAGCGTTTGTCTTTGAACAGTTCTGAAACTGACTTTGACCTTTTACCTTGCCGTGGGGGCACAGGAGACATGACTGCAAAGCGTCCATCACTGGAATGTTTTGGAACGAATTCAAACTAACACACAGTTCATTCACATTCACTTGAACGTGCCCATAGAGCCAGTGTTTTCTATTCATCCAACCAGCCTGGTCACTCACATTCCTACCTCAGCAACACGATGGATGTGTAACTAACTCTGCTGGTTATTAGCCATGCTAGGCTAACCACCTGGCTCAGAATGGATGTGGTGAACACGTGGTGTCTGCCAGTGATACTAACAGACCTATGAGACCTTCATTACCAGTTAGTCCATGTTCTCTGTCCACTCCATCACTGCTGCTTCTCTACTATCAATTATCCAACAAATTACAGATGCCAAATCCAACAAAAGACAAAGACAACATCACACACCTGAGCATGTCCCTGGATTCCTGCCTTGGATGAAAACATTTAAGAAACAATGCTAAAGCATGACCCACTGACGAACACCTGAGAGGCAAAAACAGGAAGTGTTTTGGATGTGAGAAACTTGTTTTACTCAAAAGCTTCAACCACATATCAGTGGATTAATGCAGTCACAAACAAACTGTGCTCCACGTGTACACGACATGCTTGTCCTGTGTTTTGAGTAGGCAGTGTGTTTATAGTCCATACCTACAGCTGTTAAAACAGTGTGTGAAAGTATGAGCTTTGGTGTGTTTGGATTTTTGTTTAGGTTTACATGGGTGTGAATGTTCTACTGTATCTCAAAGAGAACGAGTCGCTGTTTTAAAATGTATATGCACTTAAGCCTCTTTAAAGAGGAGTCATTTAATAGAGCTAACAACGAGGAAGTTAATTCATTAGCAAGCAAATGTCTTATTGTTAGAGTAATCATCTGTCAGTTGAGACAGCAGACACACAAATTGAGTGTTTAACATGGAACAAGAAATAATCTGAAGCGAAATCAATCAGGCCTGACTGGGAAATGATTTGCCACTAATCAAAACAACACACTGGGCTAGGATCAATAGGGTTAAGACAGCTGATATGTTCAATACTCAGCTGCTCAAAGTCCTTGTCAGGTCCTGTGAGGATTTCTACTGAAACTCGTTACAAAGAACACACACATTAGGGCTGGTTAATCGGTCCAAGTTCCCGATTCGATTCGATTACGATTATTGAGGTCTCGATTCGATTACCAATCGATTATTGAGTTTCCATTTGACAACAATAATCCAAAATACACCATAAACATAGAGCACCATTAAAAACAGTCAGCTGATGAATCACTCAGCTTCTCTTTTATTGAGAAACACCTCAAAGCACCTTCAGGATTGTGTAGTATAGCTGTAACTTCCAAATTCTTCTTCTTCTTTTTTTTTTTTAACTCGTTTTAGATGTAGTCTTTCACCGTGGCTAATAATCTCGTCCCCTCGTGGAGAGTCCGTTGATCCGGTGGAATGAGGCTTCAGACGGTTGTCTCTTTAGCCCACGCAGCCTCCTCTGGATGGAAGCGCGACATGTGAGCCCTCATCCATCCATCCATCCATCCGTTTTCTGTACCGCTTCATCCGTCAGGGTCGCGGGGAGCTGCAGCCTATCCCAGCTGAGTACGGGCGAGAGGCGGGGCACACCCTGGAGCGGTCACCAGTCAATCACAGGGCCGACACGCAGAGGCAGATAACTACACACACTCACACAGGGACAATGTAGAGTAGTCAGTTAACCTAATGTGCATGTTTTTGGGATTGTGGGAGGAAGCCGGAGTACCCGGAGAAAACCCACACAGACACAGGGAGAACATGTGGACTCCACACAGAAGAGCTCAGACCGGGGTTCAAACCCAGAGCCCTCATGTTGCTAGTATTACCACAGGACTTTAGCTTAGTGCGGCAAAGTTTGTAGACAACGTCCGTCCTGTCGACGTGTTCAGAACTCCTGTCATGAAAACCAAACTGCATCCACACGCTCGCTGTTAGTCCAGATGGAGCTGGATGGACTGGTTGGTTGCTGGTTAATGGTTTTTCTTCGTCACGCGCCTCTCGTCTCGCTAGCATAGATAGCTCGCTCGCTGGTTCTGTTTTATGACTGTTAGTCAACAGCTCCGCCTTGCGGTTAAATTTTGTACGACAGCCTGTACCTGGATCTTTGGACATTTAATAATCGTCCATAATATAATTGCGATTAATCAATAATCGATTTTTACCACCCCTAGGTCTTATGGCTTTTAATTTCTATCCAAGCTTGTAAGCACAACTGAAAGGAAACTGGTTTATAATGGTTAGGCTTTGGATTTCATGTGAGCCACAGTAAATGATACAGTAACTCACAGTATGCGTATTATATATATTTTTCATTTTTGAGTCTTATAAACTCATATTACTGATCAGTTAAATCCAAACACACAAAGGTGTTTAAAATTCCATGAATAATCATTTACTGGAACTGAGACCTTTTTTATCATTTTGCATCTTCATATGATACAATAACACGTCAGGACTCATTGTTTTCTGTTTCACTTTGTTTTGAAGAGTCTGGGAATTTATTGCTATGATGTTTTTCATTTTTTTAAATGAGTGCAAATCAAATTTTCATAAAATCTGTCTTGTATAACACCAGGCAACTAGGGACATTATTATTATTATTACTATTATTATTATTATTTTAATTGGTATCCACCAATGTGTCACTGGTCCTCTGTGAAGATTTATTTGGACTAAAACCGCTGGTCTTCCAGAGCAGACTGCTGTGATCTACACTCTCCAACAAAACTGATCACACTGGTCAGTATCATTAAAATGTTAACTGAGTACAAATCTTGTCCATCACATACAATTGAATCTATTTTTAGCCAAAGCCCAGAAACATTGAAGCCAAATAATCTGAAAAACAGAAATATTTTGACTTAATTCATCTGCAATGAAAGCTCCATATTTAGGAACTACCTACAACAAAAGTCCCTTCATTAGTGAGGCTCTATTCTTATATTTTTATTTTAAACTGATTCGATCCTCCTGGGCTCCAGAGACCAGTCTTGCACAGATCTGTGGAGAGATGTTCTGCTTCTTCACAATGATTCTTTTCAGCTTCTCTTTGCTGGAGATGTTTCTTCCTCCAAATCCTCCAAAGGTTTTCTGTTGGATTCCAGCCAGGGACATACTGGACCAGGTCATGGGTTTCACTTTCTTCTTTACAAGCTCTTGTGTGATTGTTGCAGTGTGTTCCTCTTGTGTCAAGCTTCTGGAGCCTGGGAATCATCTCTTCATTCAGTGTTTGGGTACAAACTTACATCCACAGTCGATCTATAAACATCATCTCCCCTGAACCTTTTCCTCTCATGCAGCCTCATACCAGGACACTCCCACCTCCATGTTTCACAGTCGGCACCGTGCAGTCAGTGTGGTGGTCCTGGCAGATCCACAGCAAACATGCTGGACTCCATCAGATCCAAACACACGTAATTTGGTTTCATTTGACCAAAGAATGTGCTGCCAGTGTTCATCAGGCCTCTTTTCTTCTTCTTTGGCAAAGTTTCATTTCACAGTTTTCTTCTTGGACACCGTCCATAGAGTTTGACTTCATGCAATGTCCTTCTCATTGTCTGAAGTCAGAGGCACAAACCCGTCTGTTTTCAGTGCAAGGTTGCATAAAAAGCGGATTTTGAGTAGCGTCATCTTTTGAGGACAGCTTCTGCTCCTTCTGTTCTTGGTAGGATGGCCTTTCCTTTACCTCCTAACTACTGCTGCAGCTGAGCTTATGTCCAGTAGCCTGCTGCAGAAACCGAGCTATACAGACATCATGGTGGACCAGCTGAGTCATTGTATGTTCATGAAGTTAACCACAAAGATGGTGCAAAATGTGCTTTGTCACTTTTCAGTAGAACCTATATCACTTAACAGCTGTTCTTTGTCTTTCTACCTTGTTCCTGTATTCAGCCACTGTTTCTTGACCAGCTCCTCTGTTCTCTGCAGCCAGAGCTGCAACCTCTGCACACTTTCTGGAAGTCCTTTTCTCCAATGAACTGCCAGAAGGCTTTTATTGTGAAGCAGATGCAAGAAGTGTAAGGCTTATTTTATGCTGTAAATATATTCTATTACAAGCAGAAGTCCTGCATTCAAAATATACTTCAGTAAAAGTACTGAACTATTATCAGCAAAATGTATGCATTATGCAGATATTACAGTTATATTACTGTATTACTGAAACATTACTGCATGTTGATGCATTAACTTTTAAGCAGTACTTTAATGTTGTAGTTGATTTGTTTTAAATGTTCAATATGTTAAGGTAGCTTAATCTATAATATCATTTATTTTATAAACAGATCGTTTTTTGAACTTGTAACTATAGTTGCAGAATAACTGTAGTGGCATAAAAAGTACAATATTTGCCTCTGAAATGTAGAGAAGTAGAAGCATAAAGAAACATAAAATGGAAAGTACACGTACTTCAACATTGTACTTAAGTACAGTAGCTACACAGGTATCTGTACGTACGTTACTTTCCACCACTTACTGCTTCTCAGAGGCGATACATTACAGTAGGTGAAGACAGAAATTCATGTAAAAAGAGTATTCATCCATTAAAATGAAGAGTACTGATCAAACTTTGCAGTTGGACAGAGATTTTTAGCCTTTTTTTAGCTCATTGTTTTGATTTTACTGTTCATCAGCCTTGATTTCAGCAGAAGGCAACTTTAAACTCTGGTAAACCTGCTGCACTCAACCAGTCCTGCACCCAGTGTGGTCAGAGTGGGCTTCCCCCTGTGGCCAATGTGAGAAAAGTGTTTTTTCTGAGACAGTGTCCCACACCATGGACATTCCCCAGTGAGGCTCCTGGAGACCATAACAGAGGTAAAAGATCCTAAAGAAATCAGAATATTGACATTCCATTTGTCTGGCAGCCAGCCAGTCAGTGGGATGATTAGCTTGCTGGATGAGAAAGTAGGCAACGCGTTTGCTAACACATAATGATAATAATATAATATCATATAATAATATACAGAGCTAAGTGCTGACATCACATTAGCTGCTGAGCCACTGCTACTGTTATGTGAATATTAGGAGGCAGGTACATTGAGATAACAGTTGGTGGTGCTAATTCTAGTCCTGGTGTTTACTATCCATATTCTGAATGTCTACTGTGGCACACGCTACTTGAATTTCAGGCCGTCGTAATTTAAGAGATTTTAATAATAATTTAATTTAAGAGAGCAGCCTGCTGCAGAGCAGGTAAGATATCTAAGTAAGACAAATCTGAAAGTCAGGGCTGAGATCTGCTTTCACTCTTGGGACGGATCTCTCTCTGGCAAAACACATTTAAAAAAATAAGTCATTTAAAGAAATATGTCTTTGAAGGGTTAAACTGCTGGTTTGTGAAATGTCAGGTGTTTGAAAGTGGAGGTGAAATGATCAAATACAGTGATTATTTGCTGTGCTTTAGCTAATTATGTAAAGTAATTAGCAAGAGTGATATACTAGGTTGATTTGTCAAATTTAAAACTGAATAATTGTTTTATTTTGATATAAAGCTGCAAAATGCACTGACATCATGAAGGTGCACTGTAATGAACACAGTATAGGAGTGTCTGAATTCTAACATTCACAGACAGACTGAGCAGTAACTGACCTTGTTGCAGTGACTGACTTTGTTGCTGTAACAAAAAAAGACACGACTCAAACAGTCGTGAAGTTTAACAGGTAATAATGACATTAAGAACGAAGACTGCAATATCAGACAATGACACATTGTGGTTTTACATTGACTACAAAATGTGTTGAGGCCTGATGAGAAGAGACACTGCAGCACTGTGAATATACCATTGTTATTCCCAATGTTGAGAGCCTCAGTTCACTGATGGTTACTAGAACGTGTAGTTATTGTAAAGCTGTAATGTGTTACTGTTCAACAGTTATTACAACGTTGTTACAGACAAAGAAATCCTGAGAAATATGAACTTGTACAGATGCAGGTAATACAATCTTTATCTGTGTGTTTGCACAAATACTGAATGCTAGCTGCTTCTGCATTAACATTATGGCTAATGTTAACATTTTGTGTGTTTGCTGAAAACAGCTGATTGCTGCTTCTGTCCGATGAGAGCCGAGAGACTGAACGCGGCAGTAAACTGGCACCCACGAAGAAGAAAAAAAAAAGAGGATAAAAAGCACAGTGAAGCTGCAGAGTTGCACCTTATGAGTGACCCCTATATACATTCATTTAATACAATTTGAATATTAAAAATGCAGCAGGTTTAGAAATCCAACCATTCCAAAACTGCCTCATGCATATTGAGCCATGTTCACTCAACATGGGATAAACAGAGATCTACAGTCAAAACAAGACATTGTGGTTTTAGGAGCAGTTAGTGTTTGAACTGTTTCCTGATCAACAACAGCTGGACGCAATAACTGCAAGCAGCATCTAAAAGCCCTCTGCTGAACACTGTCGTGACTCAACCAGACAAAACCAAGGTGACTGCTGGATATAAATAAGCTAAGAAGTTGTAGAAAAGTGTTTTGTTTTTTTTTTCAGGTTTGATGGAGCTGGACTTACATGCTTCTCCTGCTGTGGGTCTTTGTGAAGTCCGACTAAACACAGCTCAAACCTGTCTCTGTGCTGGATGCACACAGAAGCTGACCCCAGGCCTCATATCTGACTCTGTGACAGCAAATAAGCATATTTCCTTTGAGATCTGATTTTTACAGTATCTTGGTACTGAATTAACATGACAACTACATTCTCACTACTGAATATCTGAGCTCTTACTCTTGTTATTACACTTTGTTACAATTAGTGTCATCATATTTCCACACTACAACAGCTATCAGTGTTGTAATTTTACAGCTTGGCAATGTAATTATCAGTAATTACTTCCTGTTGTCACATGAACGTGAATTACTTCCCAGATAACAGTGCACAATAAACTGCGACCTTTTGCCACCTCCAAGGTAAATACACTGTATCAGGAGCTCATCACAAACAGAGCCTTTAAATACCGGAGGACGGCCAAGCTACGGTGCACCATACCACACGTGGGATTCCCCAGGGTTCAGTTACTGGTTCACTGCTTTTCATTTTACTCATGCTGCCAATACACCACACCATCCAGTGATAGCAGGCATCAAGACTGTGGTAATAACGCACAGGATAAATAATATGATAACATACTCTAAGGAAAACACATCTCAGAAATGAGTACCACACATCAGCTTCTTCTAAGAACACGATGTAAGGCAGCTACATGAAATATGAATGTTGTTCCCTCTAAACTGACACAGCTTTTATAATTCTGTTATTTATCAGCTCCATTTTTAGCTTATTTTCACATAGAATTTCACAGCAAGTCACACTTAGAACTTGATCCTGTAATTACGAAAAATTATGGTTTTGAGATTTGTAATTAGAGTTAAACAACACTGTTTATCCCTTAATTGAGGTCCAGCTCAGCAGCCTGAGTGACTGGGTTTTGCTCTGGGATGAACAGTGTGGGCAGATCCACTTTATCACATGTTGTGTGTACAAAATACAGTTTCTTCCTTTTTAACAGAGGACATAAACCTATAAGACTTGAAGAGAATTTCCAATGTAAAGGCAGAATCAATCTATGTAAATATGAGAACATACAGAGTATAAATATAATGCTTTTCTGGAAAAACAAAAAAAGATACATTTTTGTTTGTTAGTTTTTTGTTTTTGGTTTTTTTGCATATACTGGTGGTTGTTTGGCTTATGCTGAAAAAGTGACGAGAGGTTATGGCTCATCCCCAGCATTTAATTCACTAGCACATAATGTGATAAAGCTACATGCAGCCCGGGCAGCCAGGGGGAGCATTAAAGGGTTAACGTTCAGGCGCGTAAATACTGTTCATTGCTCTGAAAGGCTTGTTCACCCAACGAAACACGATTAACAAATGATCTGTTCCCAAAAAGACACCCGGGGAGCAGCCGAACAGCTTGAAACACGCCAAAAGAAAGACGAGTGCAGGGACACGGTCGTCTGACAACACGTACAACAACAGGAGGGAAATATAATGATGATGACAGGGATTTGGCTCAGATCGTCTCAGCTCATGTACGGCGGGGAAAGTGATGAGCCGCTGCGTACGATCCGTCTCCGTTTAATCACAGTTACCCTGAGCTCACTGAATTCCCCTGTGTTTTTCCATTTCCCCCGCTAAAGCTTAAGGACATCAACACGGGCTATTGTCAGCCATAGCCGCCGCCTGGCAGGAAGGCTGAGCGGGGCTGAGCTCAGACTCGGGTCGTGATTTTTCCCCCCTCTCTCTCGGTAAAATAAAAAACACCCGGTCAAAGCGGGGAACACGGTGACAGCGAGACAACATTTACAGACGATATAAGCGAACTATCGGCCCGAAGAAGGCTACAAAGAGGGGAAATGAGAGACAAATGCGGAGCGAGTCAGCCGAGGCTTCCCCCGCTGCCGTCCGCTCATTACAGCGGGGACGGCTCAGCTCGGGGCTGAGCGCCGTGTGTTAAAATCCCCGCTGAGTGTGATCAACAGACGAATCCCACACCGACGCCACTCTATAAAGCACTGTATTATTTTAATAATTCTTATCTGCTTTGTGTTATTCACGAAAAAATGTCACAACCCTGCTCGGCTATATTTAACTCCGCCTTCTTCTTCTCCGAGCGGCCTCTCTTTAGATGTAGACGGGCGACTCAGAGCCACAAAGCTGTCAAACGCACCGAGACCTCGCCATTTTTGTTTGTTTTCCACAAATGCAAACCGCCTCAAAAACACCACGGTGAACAATCTGGTCTTACCTGCCGTGGAACCAGTCCTTGCAAGCATCGCACTCGATCATAAACTGGGTCACGTCGTAAGGTAATCTGCAGATGCAATATACTGGTACAGTCGCCATGTTCAATTCACAACTACGTCGGGATAGACTGGGGGGGCTGCAGGAGGAACAACGTCCTGCAAACAATATGATCCAATATGATCTTCCCCAGAAAAAAAGCCAGGGGCAGTCCCGCCGGACACATGAACCTAAGCGCACATCTCCATCACACCACGGCCGCGTTTGCGTTCGCACGGAGCGGTGGAAACGATGGAGCCTCGTCGTAGCGAGCTTTCCTGAAATGCATTATTATTATTATTACTATGTGCATGCCCCCTGGTGACTGTACGGCACCGAGGCGGTCATGTAAGGAGCCGGGAGAAAATGTAGGCTCGATGTCGGTGGGAAGGAAGGAAATAAATAAATAAATAAATGTGAAAGTTACGTCAGGGAGCAGGTTAATGAGCAGAGCTCAAATCAGATGAATGAACGTCCGGATCAATCAACATTGCAGCGATCAGGACCGTTTTTTTTCTGTCAGCGTGTTTGTCCGCCTGCGGCTGACACGGACAAAATGAAAGCGTTTAATGATGAGACTCAGACTGCTCAGTGTGGGCTGAGGACAGTCAAACACCACCGTCTTTACCACCACGAACTCAGGCTGTAACTCTTTGGCTATTGCATAATTCTTTACAGGCGAGACAAGGAGCACCTAAAAAAAATAATAAATAAATGAAATCATATTTTAAAAGAAATGTGTTTAATATTAACAATTAGATATTATGGCCAGGTGAAATATTTCAACGTTTCGTGTTTATTTAATTTTATTATTTTATCTTATCTTATTTATTTATTTATTTATAGGCCCAGGGTCTGAGGTACAAGCATGGCTCAGTAATATCAATCACACTTATACGTGTTGGGTTTTTTTTTTTTTTACCAGCATGATTCTGAGGCTGACTTTACACAAAATAAAAAAAGTACCTGCTCGTAGGGAAAAAAAAAACCCAAAACATTTTAATACATGAGATGTAGTATTCTCCATTTAAACTTTTAAACTCTGATGTGGGGAAACAAATTATACACATATACAGAACATATAGCTTATATTGTTATAGTTACGCAGAGTTAAATTAATAAATAAAATTTAGTGTTTAAATAAATAAATTATATTTACACACATGATTTGGTCTTTAATAACCACTATAATGTTTATTAAATCTATGGATTTAAAAAAGAAATATTTCAGAATGACTTCATTCATTTGTAGAAGAATTGATTTTTCAGTTTATTAATTGAAGAAATGAGAGAAAGCCTTTGACTAGTCCTCTCCTGTCCTGTCCCAGAAATATTAAACTTCAGTGTGTGGAGAGATGAAAAGCATCAGTCAGTGTCTGCATGAAAACGCAATAAGTGTTTAAATTGGTGATCAGTCTCATAATGATGCTGCAGGTCAAAGTCAGTCCATCAGTCATTGTGATTATTCAAGTCATATACGTAGTTACCATGGTGTACGGTAGATCGTGTCATATTTGCCAAAAAGATTATTACCTTTACCTCCGATCACATTATCATGGTAAATTATTTCCCCCTAAATAACATGTAATTTAATCTGATGTTACATATACTATTACATACACACCACTGCATAATGTAAATGAAGTGTGTGACAGTTTTATATCGAACATCAAACTTCTCTTCATCTTTGACCACTTCTGCTTACTGGCATTTTTCGGGGCTTTCAGCTGTATCGCATGGTCCTCATCAGCAGACTGACTTTAATCAGTTGTCATGGAGATGGAGCTGTAGATAAGTGATCTCGGTAAACTCTATCCACTGACTGTGTAAGTCGGTTGAAAGCAGTGGGAAAATTGTAGTAGTTGGGATTGTTTAAAAAAAAAAAGATCAGTCTCAAGAATTTTACTTTCATAAAATCATAGGTAGTAAATAAAATAAGTGATGTGCATAAGTAATGACCTCAGTCTTTTTATTTTATTTTTTTCAGAGGTTGCTAACGTGGATCACTTTACTGCCTTGGTTTAAATATGCAGAAAGTCAGTGAGCAGGAAAAAGGTTAAATCAGCATGGTGATGGATTAATAAACAAACGTCAGCTTGTACTAAAAGAATATAGTTTTATTAAGCATTGTAGCTAAGTTTCCTTCGAATACACCATTCCACAATCCATCAACATTCAATCAAACCCAACGGCAGTTCATTCTTTTACAATCCATGAGTTAGGAACAAATTCTGATCAACTTACATAGAAGGTAACCTATTTAGCTCTTGCGGGGGGACTGGGGGAATACAGTACACCATTTCTCTGATCACAAATGAAAGATGAAAAGCTTCAGGAGAATTAAGTGGAAATGTTAAATGACGATTCTGGTGTAGAAGTAATATGAGTGTGAAAACAACACTAAAGTAAATCTCCAAACTGATTACTGGCTGATGCCTAAAGTCTTAATTAGAAAGAGCGTGTTTGCTTTGAGCTACAAAGGGGTGATTCTGATCAAAGCTTTTAATGTGATTTTTTTTCCCCTTCAGATATTTGACTAATGCGAGAAAACAGCAACAGAGAACAATATAGTATGAATACACTATTTTAAAGTAGCTATATAACTCCCTTGTTTTTTGTTTTTTTTTTTTTATTAAATGCAACAAAGGTCAATATCACAAAAAAATTCTAGGTCAGAGCAAATCTGTTACTAACAGTTAACATCGTTTGTGGGCTATCAGTGATCTTAGCCTGTTCTTTAATTTGCAGATGGGCACAATATTGTAAAAGATGGAAGAAAAAGGACAACATGCATAATAACTACACACCGGTTACAACTGCGAACCATGCAGAAGGTTTTTGTAACGCTACAGCTCTACGTCTGAAGAAACCAGGCTGAGTATCAGAGTTGGTCAGGATCTTTTGAGTCTGATGTTAGAGCCGTTTCTTGAAATGTTCCAGCTAAATGACTGAAAGTGCGTGGAGCTCTTCTGAACTAATGTACAGACCCAAACTGAAAGGGATGACCGAAGGTGGACATGTTGCATTTTGCTTTTCTGTTTATACGTTTGGTTTTCATCAAGCAGTTACCATGACAACACAAAACTGATAACCGTACTATGGCGAGTACATGGTGCCACATACTGGAAGAGTATCAACCTAGAAGAACTAAAATATTCCCAAATCAAAGCTTCTTAAAGCTTTAATATTCTAACGAAAAGGAAAAGCATCATCCTCCTAAACATGTAGAAACCTCGGTGATGTGCGAGTGTCTCCAGGGACCCTTAACTAGCAAAGTGTCATAGATTTTGTGTTTACTGAGAGGGATCCGAATTTCATCTCTGTTCTCTGAGAGGAAAAATGTACATTGACTGTAGGCCTTACAGATTTTCAAATATTCCTAACCCTGCTCCATCTTTCATCCTTCACCCTCTCTAGAAAAATAGGCTTACACTTCATTTTTCAAGACAGCGGCATCCAGACCTTCATCTCTATGGCAGCCGCTGTCTACATTTAGTGCATTTAAGTGAGGATTAGTATTGCACGTCTTGGAGTCACTGCTAAAGGCACTTTCAGGTTGGATGAGAGCCCTGCATTCCTCTTTATCGCCATTCAGCTGGTCTTGCTCTTTGTCCTCCACACCGTTCTCTGTGGCTGGGCCGTCGCACGGTGCAGGGGAGGTTATCTGCTCCTCTGGCTTGGGCTTCTTTTTCTCCTTCACTGCATCATGTCCAGATGTATGATCAGGCTTATGAACAGGCTTACTCTGGTATAAAGAACAGACAAAGGATGTTAAACCGATGCCAGAGACACTGCAATGTGTCTGTTACACTGCAACAGAGGCTGTGAGGATCATGGAATACATGGAAAACATACAGATGTGGGCTGAAAGTCCCACAATGCATTCCAACACACCACATCTCATTTTGATTTCAACAACACACCTGCAACAGTTCATGACTGCATCTTGCACATCCACAGACAGACAGACAGTCAGACAGTCAGTCAGACAGGCAACCTGCCAAAGTTCTCCAAACCACCACTGTGGTAGTTCCCACCATAGTAGGTGTTTCCAGGACCACATTTTGGCATGACGACACACACACACACACACACACACACACTACCAGCCGCGCTGCTGCAGCAGCTGGTAATTAACAGTAAAATAAAGGGGTTTTAAACAGGACAAAGACCTGCTGAAAGGCTGTTCAGTTGTCACACATCCGAATGCTTTAAGTTCACACAATGATTGTGTACTCTGTTGTTGCACTGTAATTAAGCAGTGAAAAGAGCAACAGCTGTATTTTGATCTTTGTGAAGCACATGGTGCAGCCTGACAACAACTGATGGGATTATCCCATATTCCTATAAAAGGGAAACCACAGGTTGTTCTTCCAGTTTCTGAGGAATCCATATTTGACCTACGGCACCCTGACCTCTTACGTCTGTTGACTAGATGCAATAAATTTTAACATAATGGATGTGTTGTCATTCATCCCTTCAGGGCAGCTGGGCCTAAAAATGTCTGCCCTTCAAACTAATTTGCTGCAGTACCCAGACTCCCACGAAATGTGCTGTGGATATTTCTGGTGTGTAATGCTGAATGATTTTTTTGATCCTCCTAACCTTTCCTCTTGCACCACCATCAGAACAGAATTTCCTCTTTTACACTGGAAAATGTCAAAGTCTAATTGGTAGACTGTCTTTACAAAGGCTTACCACATCCATGATGACACTGCAGCATCTATGGGCTGCTACAGTAGCACTACACAATGACTTAGATATTACAAACGCAACTGAGTTGTTTTATAAGCCCATTTCACACAGGGAATCTGTATCACTTCCACATTCATCTGTGGGTTAGAGTGATGGTTTTCATGTCATTCGGATATGGGTGGGTGTACATTCTTTATCCAGACATGACAGGACGGTTACAGAAAGAGCCACTGTGCTCAGCTGACATTTGGTCATATTCAGTAGAATGGCAGAATTCACAGAATGGCATGATGTTAAGCTGGGACCTCCATGATGTGTGGAAAACACTGTGCTGGATAGTCAGATTTCATCGATGCAGATGTCATGAATGAAAACTGAAATGTAAGGACGTGAAGTGCTAATCTGATGATTACTGTGGTTAACTCCCTTTAAAATCACCTCTATACACTGATCACACGAGGAGAAACACTTTAAACTCAGCTCACTCAGAGTCTTTCCTGGTTTATAAAACAGATTAACTAATGTCTTTAATGTGATGGAGTGCATGTCTGGAAGGGACTTTTCATTTAGGACCTGATTTACTGACACATACAGCTGACTCTGTCTGATTATTCATTATTTCTACAGATGATGACACTAAGAAAAGAGGCAACATTTTTATTATCATTTTAGTATTGAATTCTCTCTGTGTGTCCTTGTTGAGCTGCAGAGGAAGAAGGGTCACAAAAAGAGGACATTTCATACTAAAGACTGTCACTTTGGAAGGTGCGCACTTAATTCGCCTGACTCGTGACTACAGCCGGCAAACCTGTGTCAGTGGACAAATGGGAGCCTGAATGGGAATCGTTTCAAGACAAATTGTGAAGCTGTCCTTTAACGTGTAGGTGTAAGTGTTTCACACACACAATGATGAACAAAAGTGAGGAAAACATGGGGACCTATCTGCTTCTGTAGTGTTTTAATGTGAGGCAGATTCATTAACATGAAACCACAGGGAGAAGTTCCACTCCCAGTCTGTGTGCAGTCAACTGTAAGTGCACTACTGATAATTATAAGTGTGAACAATGATTCATCACTGACTTACCAGGTGCGTTCCCTGACTCTGGAAGGCTCGAGTGTAGTACCTGCCTCCTCGACCAAACGTCCTTATGACAGGTGTGGAAATCACTCCTCTCAGACGACTTCAGAGGAGAAACATGATCCACAAATAAACACATAACAAATAACAACACATTCAACTGATGATAAAATACACAAGGCATCTTATCTGCTGTCTGTTCTTACCCTCTGTTTGGTCCACCAACAGACACCACCTGGACAGGGAAGCCTCCTCGTCCTCTGCTGCGTCGAGTTCCAGCCCACTGACCCACCACAGTGCCAGCGATCTCCAGCTTCCCACCCTGTGATGAGATTCCTTGAAGTCCTGATGAGAAGAGGAAAGCAAATGGTGTTAAGCCGGACATGTGCATCCACAGTACATCTACTGATCTAGGATATAGCACAAATTCAAAATCTCTAACAATGATTTAGTACGGCTGGTTTAAGGAGGAATGATTGAAAGTTGAAATTTAAATCTGGTGAAATGGCTCATGTATGAAACCAAACACAAAACTGAACGGCCTGTTACCATTTGTGGCTGTACTCACCAGGCATCCCCCTCCCTCTCCCCTGAGGCATCATAGGGGGTGGGGGGTAGAAGGAACTGGTGGGGGGGTAGAAAGGCATCCCGTGAGGAGGCGGTGGTGGTGGTGGTGGTGGGGGGAACGGAGGAAGATGAGGTGGACGAGAGAAGCTGAGACCTTCCAGGATACTCTGACGCATCTTCTCCACCTTGGCAGCCAGTTCAGACTGAAGACAGAAAAATATCAGATAGTTAACACATACATTCTCACCTGAGTCCCAACCAACAGGACAAATGTGTTCAGGCTGCAGGGTTTCACTTTAAGAGGACAGTGGATTTATTCACACCTTGACTTGTATGTAATGGGGAGTACAGCAGCCCCACACCCCTCTCCTGTACTGGACTTACCCTAAAGACTCATGTTTCAATGTCTTTGTTCATCATTATGGGAACACATCAGATCTCCACACACAGTAAAAGTTGGTGTCTAGGTCAGAGCTCAGCTGTGACCTCTTGGTGTCTGTCCCTCTGGACAGCTGACAGCAGAGGAGCTGAGATCATCAGAGGAGCTGAGATCATCAGAGCGGCCGACGTGAAGGAGCTGCACTGCACAGCCTTGTGCAGTGCAAAAAAATGAATTTAATTCACTTTACTAATATTGATTCAAATTTTTTTTTTTTTAAATCCTTTCAGTGAAGTCAGTGCAGTTATCAGCCTCTCACATGTGTCTAATCAATATCAGATTACTGTCAGTGTTGAACTGATATGTAACGGACTAGAAGGAAATGTTCCAGCACACTAATGGCACAAAGCTGTTTGATGTACTTATTACTGAGTTAAACGACTATTTACCTAGTGATGGTTAAACTTAAACTACTCGTGAAAATTAGTTCTTAGCTCACGTATGTGAATAATCACCTGGATAAAAAAAAGCATGTTAATGAAGATGTGAACGCACAGGCAACACACTGTGTTCAGATCAGCCAGACCACATCTGGAGGATCTCAGATCCTCATGTTAAATGATACAGAATGATTATTGAGCGGTATCATCCACACTGAGCACTACACAGCTGTGACTGCTCATCACTGTAATGTAAATTAGGGTTTAAACTAATGAATATTTTAATTGTTGATTCATTTATAGTTTTGTCTTTCAGTAAAAAGCTCTCAGTCAAGAGATATCACCTTTGAACATCTTGGAACAGACCAACACTCTGAAACCCAAAGATATTTCATAACCAAAACAAAGAGGAGGAGAAAATCCTACAATCCAAGAAGCCAGAATAAACAGTGTTTTGGCATTTTTACTAAACAGTTAATTATCAAAGTATCTGTTGTTTAATTTTCTGTCACTCTACAAGTCAGTTAATCATCAGATCATGTCAGCGCTCATGTAAATCACTGACAGCTGCACAGTGCAAGGTTTGAAAGAATTACAGATATGAATGAAATCAAGCCTCTTAATTATCAGGTGCTAAACTAAATCTGATCTAATCTGATCACTGTTGAACCTGACAGTCTGAGTGTGCCTCAAACAGTCAGCCACTGAAACCCTGTGTGTTTGATCATTTTTAGAACTTTTCGAAACAATCTGACAATTACGCCTTCTTTACACAGCAGTTGGCCAGATGTGCAGAGGGGTTTGAATCTCTCTTCAGTTCACCCCATTCTCCACAGAACTGCTTCCATTGCTTCTGTGCAACACCACGAGGAGCAACAGTCTGAAAGTGTACACTATCACCTCCACCTGTGAGATTCATCTAGTCTACAAAGACACGCAAAAGAGGCAAATAGGATGCAGGCAGGAAGAGGTTTAACATCCCCGCCTTCGACACCAGACTATAAACACTTTTATGTTTAGATGTGGTTGGATGGTGTGTTGTACAAACTAGTTTGTATCACACTGTGATACTGCCTTTAGTTGGATGGTGTTTTGCTGGTTTTATGGGTGGTGTGGATCACGCTACCTGACCATCACAGAGGTCAATGAGCTGGGCCTTCTCCCTGTTGGCCTTGATGAGTTTACTCTGAAGCAGTTTGCCATCAAAGTACATCCACGGACAGCAGTGCTCCCAGGGAATAGGCTGTCCGCACGCATCGTTGGCAAACAGAGCCATGTCCACTCCGCTCATGAACAGAGCGGCCAGCTGTACTCCTCGAGGGTCCAGGTTGTCGATCTGTGGAAGAGAAACATCAACACTTTTATATGTGTCCAAATTAAACTGGCTGTATGTTCCTCTAACAACCCCCCCACCCCACGCCCGAACATTCAGATTAATGAAATGCAAAGCAAAGCACACAGCAAGCGTAAGCAGCCCCATTCACTCCCAGCTGCCAGAATACAGCAGTGGACAACCTAATCCAGCCAACACAACAAAAAGCCAGCAGACACCACCTACATGTTCTGACACAGCAGAGAACTGACAGAGCTACACACAGACAGACCACAAGGACCAAAGTGCACAGCTCGTGTGGATGGTTTACGTTAACAAAGGCCAAATGAGAGCAGAGCTCCTTTACGGCTCGGCGTGAGACATGAAGTTGATAAACCATCCACACGTGACATGAGAACGCCTCAAAGCTCGACAAATACATCTTTTAGTGCAAAGCTAAGGCTTCAGGAACAACATGCTTGTACAAAACAGGGTTTCACACAAGCATGTTGCTTTGTCTGCAGAATATGAGGAGTATCTCGAGAAACAAAACAGCAGTGTGTCTAACAGAAGTCAGCCAATTCTCTCATCGCTCTGTGGCTTTCAGAGCAGTTAAGTTCTTAGAAAGCATGTGAGAGATTGACAGTCGGACATTCGTGACTTGCGTGTGTTTCTCGGACACTCCTCATATAAGAAACACTACAAAGTCACCTTCAGTTCCTGCAGCTGGTCAGGCTCATAAAGTTTAGGAGAAAGTGCTTGGGCTAGGAAAGCGTCAAGTTCGTTACGACGCAAAATTCTTACTCCTGGCCAATGTAACATAAACCTGAAGCAAAACACAGAAGGTTAACAGTGTTACAAATACTGGGGACTGATCAGCACTGTCTTAATAAATCCTCTCCCACTTTCCGTTCACGTCACACTGGACTCTCTTCTGACATAAACAGTGAAATTGACATACTGTATCTGTGTGTAAAGCCGCAGTCTGTGCTGGATTACTGTGCTGGTCTACTCACCGCAACACACAGCAGAGCACCAAGAGGGGCGTGGGGATGTTGGCAGGGTTCAGCATAGCGGGAGTGTCGGAGCGCAAGCAGGCCAGGAATGCCCTCATCCTGCGGTTCTTGTCCTCCACGGCCTTCCCCAACCACAGCTTCTTCAGGTTGGGACAGGTCCACTCCCTGAAGGGCAGAGCCTCCACCAGCTCTGGAGTGTGGGGAGACTTGCCTTTGTAGGCAGCCCACTCTTTGACCATGACATGTGTATCTGGGGGAGGAAAACAGGTTTTAAAGATATCAGAGTTTGTACTGATCAAGTGTCTAAGAATCACGCTTAAAATTGTACTGTGGAACTAGACCAATACATTGACCAGGCCAACAACTTACTGCAGGTAAATCTGTGTCTGTGATTCGAGGCTTCATAAAGTGTTCAGACCCCTTCACTTTCTGAACACTTTATTGGATTGCAGATTGAATTTTAAACACTCAATAACCCATCATGACAACGTGAAAACATGTTTAGTCATTTTTGTCTAATTTAGTTTATTAAAAATCAAATCTGTTACTAAAGTATTCAGACCCTTTGCTGTTCCAAACTGTGGTCAGGTGCATCCTGTTTGCTTTAATTATTCATGAGATGTGTTTATATAAGTTGACTGTAGTTTACCTGTGGCAAACTGAACTGAACTGGACATATTGTCCCACAGTAACTTCACACTGCACGTCAGGACAAAAACAAAGCCATTAAGTCCGGGGAACTCTCTGTGGACCCCTGCAATAAAAATGTGGTGAGGCACAGATCAGGGCATAAAACTATCTGTAAAGCTTTAAACGTACCCAGGACAACAATGACAACTGTGAAATAGAAGTTTGGAACCACCAGGACTGTTCTTAGAGTTGGCCGACAGGGAGGTGACCAAGAGCTCAACAGTTACTCTGACAGAGCCTCAGGAGTCATCTGAGTTTGCCAAACGGCATCTATAAGACTGAGAAAAAGATTCTCTAGTCTGACAAAAACTGAACCCTGTGGACAGAACTCCAGACATTATATCAGGAGAACACCAGGCACTGCTCATCACCCGACTGAAACCATCCCTACAGTGAAGCATGGTGGAGGTTGTTGAGGTGCTTCTCAGTGACAGGTAAAGAGAGAGGGGTCAGAATTTAGGGAAGGGTGAATGCAGCCAAATACAGAGAGGTCCTTGAAGAAAACCTGCTCTAGAGTGCATCCGACCTGAGACTGAGGCGACGGTTCACCTTTCAGCGCGACAGTGACCTGAAGCAAACAGCCAAGACACACTGGAGTGGCTTCAGGACAAGTCACTGACTGTCCGTGAGTGGACCAGACAAAGTCCAGACTTAAACCCTTAAAAACATCTATGCAGAGACCTGAAGATGGAAGTTCAAAGACATTTCCAATCCAGTCTGATGGAGCTTGAGGTAAATCCAGGTGAGTAAAGCTTTAGAGACTGACCAAGAAGAATCTAAGGTTTTTTCAAAGTTTTTGATTTTTAGTAAATTTGCAAAAAAGTCTAAAAGCATGTTTTCACTTTGTCATTTTGGCTTATTGAGTGTAGACTGATGGACAAAAATGGCAATTTTATCCATTTACAATTAAATCTACAACACCAAGGGGACTGAAGTGTGTGAGGTCGCTGTCAGGACTCACATTCAGGGAGGCAGTTCTTCCTCATGGCGAGTCTCTCAGCCTTCTTCCTGGCCTCTGCCAGGCTGAAGAGCACTCCGTAAACATACTGACGGATAGGCCGAAACAGCTGCACTGCTGTGGGCAGGTCTTTGTTAGCTTCATCTTCAATGGTGACAGATAGTTTAATCTCTCCCTGCAAAGACACACTGTTACCTAAAAGCTACACAATGACACAAACAACTGACAACAGATACTTCAGGTTCCTCCCACAGTTATGGTGTGTGCGTGTGCCTCGCATCAGTTTTGAATAGACGTTTCTTTGGATGAACATTTTGTTTTGTTTGTTTTTCAAGCAGGTTCAACCCAAACATCAGAATTAGCCTACACAACCCAGACCTCCTGACCTTGGTGAGAACATGGTAGATGTAAGGGTACATAAGGCCCTTCTTGTGTCTGTGCTCGGCCACCCGCAGGACCTCGGGGGCCACCGTAGGGAGAGGTGGGATGGTTATGTCCATGTGGTTCCTGGTGGGCATGGAGAGCAGGGAGGGGATCTGGGCATTCAGGTTGTGGAGACCTGCAGCCTGCATTGTCGGGCTCTCAGCAGAGCTCCCGCAGAGGTCCGCCTGAGGACAGAAGGGACATGAGTTTGATTTCAGTTACCTGCTGAGATTTCCCCTCAGGTCCAATGTGTGGTATTCCTCATGCTGAACTCACTTTTGTTTGGTCTCCCAGTTCTCCATCCGCTGTGTTTTCAGAGTGAGGAGTATGTCCATTTTTCTCCCATCCTCCCTTATGGTCACTAACATGACTTAAAAAAAAAAAAGACACAGCATATGTCATGTACGAATCATGTACCAGTGAAAAGATAAACACTGAACATTTGGCTGACAGTGTGCTATAACTGAAACATGCAACAGCCCTTTGACGGTCTGAGAACATGTCTTTTTCTGCTTCATTTGAAAGTACTGAGTGTGCTGCTGGACTTTGGTAGCTGTCCTCTCTTTAGCTGTCCTCAGCTGGTTTTTGACCATTTGGTCCCAAATCTCCAAACACAGGAAGCAAGGAAATTAAAAATTAAGAGAGAAATCTCCTAAAAAGAAGTGAGCAAGCACTCATCCAAGAAAAAGTTGGACTCACCACTGCATCACACTGTAAACAGTAGATGTGGGGCAGCAAAGATTATCTTTGACAAAATCTCAGGACAGTCGTCAGTGCCACCACTGTTTTCCAGAGCCAAAGATGAAGTCATCTAATTGCTTTTTTCCCTGAATAATGGTTTAACTTATGTCTTTCCTGCAGCAATGGAAGCACGAGGGTGTTCGGCTGCTGGATGAGTCACAAATTTAGATTAAATTTAGTTTAACAAAAGGATTCCATGATTCCTTGTTTTTAAAATCTCTAATTGTTTATTTGTTCTGTGCTTTAATTTCAGGAAGAGAGAGGGCAGGTTGTGGGACAATATACAAGACAGACTGATGATCTCTAACAGCCTGAGAACAGAAACTACCTTCTCCATGAATGGAGACAGTAACAGAGAGAACTGGCTGTGTTGGACTCACTTGGCAGTTGAGCCTGAGCTCTCATCATTCTCCGAGGAGGAGGAAGTGGAGGAGGCATTGAAGAAAGCAGCCTCTGTGTGGTTGGGGCTCCCGGCCTGGCCCAGGTTGATGGGAGAGGACCTCTCATACAGCGGTGTGTGCTTCCCTTCATGAGGAATGTTGCTGAAGCTGTTCTGCTCTGGGAGGCCCTTGTCCACTGTGTCCAGAGCCAGGTTGCGCTCCACCAGCGGGTCTGGGTACGAGTGCTGGACCTGAAGACAGAGAGGAAAACATTAACGCGTCAAGTCTCGTGAACCGGGGGCCACCTGTAATACTTCACTGTAGTAATCAGTGTATCTGACGTCTCACCCCAGGTTTTACAGGCAGCGGCACCTGTGGAATGTTGAGCATTTTTGAAGATGGCAATGCAGCAGGCACTCCCATGTGTTTTAATCTGACTGTGGAACAGACAGAAAATAATCATTATAATAATAATAATAATATTAAAAACAGAACACATTTAAAAACAAAGAGAATAAAACAAACTAAGATCAATAAAACAACATTATAAAACACAAAAATGGAAAAATAAACTAAATGCTGTAAAATGAAATCACCAAAAAACAATTTCAAAGAAGTGGGTTTTTAACAGTGATTTAAAAGATGAGACCGTTTGCTGCCCTGCTCTCCTCAGGTAAACACAGGTGTCTCTAATAACATGAATGAAGGCCCTGACACACCTAAATGTACAGCAGCCACAATGTATATGATTAATTACACCTGTGTCTGTCAAAACATCTTTTACAGACGTTTACATTACAGATTACAGACAGACGGAAACTCACCTAACTGTGGGGGGAAGTACAGGGGTTTGCTGGCCACTGAGTAGTACTCCACTGCCTTCTTAAAGCGTATGACTTTGTCATCGGTGCACGACTGAAAGAGAAGCATGAAGTTATCAAACACTGTACACAAGCAGGCAGCAGGTTAATTACTTGTCTAAAGATGCCACATGTGATGGATAGTTTTTACCACTTCACTTTTCCTGAGTTTATAAAAACTTTTTTTGTCTGCCTTAAATGGTATAATGCTAAACATGCAGCCACATGCTTCTGATAAAGTACGTGCAAGTACAAAACCTTTTCTGTTCAGTAGACGTCTGATGATCCTTCACTTTACAGCCATTATATCTATTACAGCGCACCCTGTCTACACATCCTCAGTGTGCTGTTACTTTTAGGAAGCTTTTTTTTGAGTGAGAAAAATAAACATACAGATATTTTAGGTGGTAATAAAACTGAAATGAGAAGAGCAAATGGTGACTCTGGTATAATACATGATTACACTCAGAGCTGTGTTGTTAGGCCACATTATCAGCTTTTCCTCTTTTGTAGAGCAGCACATTTATGACTTATTATCCTACGTTTCAGTCTGTGGGAATAGATCTTTCACTTCCCACAATGCATTTGTGTACTTGAGACTGTGACTATATATTTGATGTTGCCACCAAACGGACTGAAGCAGCTAAAATACAGTTATAAATAAACATGTAGAAAAAACCCAACAACTTCCAATTTCCACATGCAGCTGGTGTGATGGTTGAATTTGTATGAACATGTGTTCACATGTGTTCATACCAAAGTGAACACATCATGAAGGTTATGAAGCCTCCAGCTCAGGTCTGGGTCATGACTCACACTTGAGAGCTTTGAAGTGTACATGTTTATATCTACAGCATGTTCTGCATTATCCTGTTAAAACAGCAAAGCTCAATGCAATGAGGTTCTTTCACAGTGTTGAATCTAATATTCCAGATGGACTCTGCTCAGTGCTTTGTGCTGCTCAAGACAAAGTGTTTTCTATGCCAAAGGTCGTTTTTCTTCAGAAAATTCACAAATCCCCTTTTCTAAACATGCTTGTCAATAAATGTATCAGTTTGCTTTCTAATCTCAGATCTGTCAAAGGATTTTAATGTTTTTATAACTGGAAGTTCTGAAAACATTAAGCAGTGATGTACGAGGCAGCTGATGAGAACAGTAATGAACAATCATCATACAGGCCCAGATGCGACAAGCAAAATCTTATAAGAGCAGCCTGTTGTCAACTATTGGCTACGAACTTCTGCTTTTCAATAGAGATCATTGATTTTCTTTATTTTTTCAAGCTCTAGTCTCTAGTCACTGGTTTTTCCTGGGAGCTACTACCACCTTAATACATCAACCACCATTCCCACCTGTGAATGCTTGAAGATGTCCTTGGCGATGGCCTCCAGGTCAGTGATGTCTGGGATATCGCGGACGTAGTCGGCCACAGCCTTGATTACGACATCGCAGGGTGGGAGCACAAGCTGGTGGGCACGCACCTGAGGAACGACACAACAGGTGAGCCAATCACATCTGAGGGAACATTTCTGTTTGATCCTCTCTACTTTGCTGCTTTTGTGTACACTGATCTTATCTTCCCATCTGCTTCCTGCAGCCCTTCTTTTGTGGAGGACGTGATAATCATGTCACCCACACACATCAGTACCATTCTCTGAACATACCTGTCTGTCATGGTTTCGCTGACAACCATTCGAAACAGCTGCTAAATAAAGCAAATAACAGTGGTGATATAACTTCACCCTCAGATTTAGTACCACTAACAAAAACACAGGATTTGATATTTCCCCTTGATACTTCCCTGAACACTGAGTGACCCTTAGAGAACTTACATAACCTTGATTCAATACATTTGTAAACAGTTCACTCATTCAAGTCAATAGTGTGATACCTCTGTAATGTTACAATTCTTATCACCTTTCTTTCTCATAGATTAAAACGAGCACCAGTCTTCAGGGACAACACCAGAGTCCAGAATCTTGTTCAACAAAGAATCATTATGGGGCAGAAAAATAAAATCAGAGCTTTTACTGGACTCGTTCAAAAGCTGATCTACTCGTTTTAGAACGAAGCAGTCATCTTCAGATAACTCATTCATCGGCCCATTCACACAGATTTTTTAAAAGCCTGTGAGCAGAATTAAACTGTACTGATTATCTTTACCGAAGTCATTCAACATCTTCCAGTAAAGCTTAGGGTCCTTCAGACCAATACTCAGCTCTTCACTGTACTGTCCAATACAGAAATCTTTACACGTATTCACCACATTTCCATGTTCTGAATTTTCTTTTCTCTTAAATAGTATTGTATTTTTTTCTATTTATTATTAAAAATTTTATAATTAAAAATGTATCTTGTCTCTGCTTTTCGGGAAATGTAATCTCCACACTATCTAACATAGTACTGTATACTCTCTTCATCCACTGATATTTTATCAGTTGTACATCTATATATACTAATTTGTCTCAGTTTTTCATCTCAGTCTGTGTTTATGTGGTTAAACGGATCTGTTGTTAAATTATCACCCAATAATCATCCCAATACTCATCAGAGGACAAAGGCTCAAACTCATGTACACAGAAATGTTGTTTTGCCATTAAAAAACAAAAACAACAACAAAATATGTCCCTCTCATAAGATCACACCTTTTCCTTCACAGCGTATCTTTCATCACCACGTCTGCCGTTCAATATAGAGAGGGAAATCTTTCTGTACATCAGTCGATTTTCTCTTCAGTAGAATATCAAACATTTCTAATTTCCCTCCGGTGCACATGTTTTCTCCAGAGCTTTAATCAAGGCACAGATTCTTTCAGTATATCAGAGAAACATCATCTCTTTGTGTGTGTGGCTGTGTGTGTTCATATTATCAGCAAATGATGATGGTCAATACCAACGTCCAGAACGGTCTGTGTTAGTTCATCAAACTACATAACATCTGGCTTTATAAGGTGGGATGTAAACACACAGACAGGCCCATAAGATTTATCATATTTCAGTTGATGCCTTTTTTTTTTTAATGTGTCACTGCTTATTATTTTTCACACATCGTGACTGGTGACATTGATCCTCAGTGCAGTCATCACTCCTGAACACCAGTGTGTAATGTTGGCTGTTAAACATTTGAAAACTCATCATTTAGAAATGACTGAGTGGTATTTTACGCTCATTAAAACACAGTTCATTGTGTGTTTTACCTCTGTCAGTGCAGTCAGAGATCTCTATGTTACGTCTTACTCCTCACACAGAGACAGAGTAAAGAGCTGCATCCCTGTGACAACCCTGTGATCAGCAGAGAACCCACTTTACCTCCTGAGCCACAGTCACTTAGCTCAGGAGGTAAACAGCAAACAAGAAACTCCGTCAGGGACCTTTAAAGTCACAGTCTAAGTAAAGTTAGCATGGCTTTATCTTTAGTAATGCAATGTATTTGTGAGAGGGGTTTAACTCAAATCCTTGAGATTTGATTGGCTCGCTCAAAAGTGGGTGTGGAGAAAGAGAACAGAGAAGATAATAAATCAGAGCACAATCATGCTCTTTCAGAAATGAGTCGTCAAAAACATTTTAATGTTTAACAGGAAGAAATAAAAGAGGGATTTCGCTTTGTAATACTCAAAAGTGATTGCTTTGTGTGTCTTTAAGTGTTCTGGCCACATTTCTGCCAGTGAGCCACCATTTCCAATGAGCTGTGTTTCTTTTCTCTGTGGATCTTTTGTTTCTTTCAGATCCTCTTGTTACTTTCCAGATATTATTGAGTCTTCTAATCAAAGCTAGATTTGCTGTGTGGCTCGCTAAATGACAGAGAATCAACAACAATAAATCAACTGCCTCAGCTCTCACTCACTAAGACAGATTAACAGGGAAATAACTGTCTGACAGCAGCTGCAGAAGCAGGCCGACTGAGCAGAGAACCTTTAAATATAAACACTAGCATTAGCTTGAACACAAACATTAAACATTAAATATTAACATAAAGCATAGTGTAGTTTCCGTTAATATTTGTCTTTCCTTTTTCTTTGTTGAGATTTTTAACCCATTACAGTGAGAAATATGTGAAGTTAATATGCATTAATTTCAGTCCTATTGTTACTTATTATCAGCTGTGCCTCCACTACATATTCACAGCCCTTCGGTCACTCAGTTCTTAAATCCATGTCACTTATGTCAGTTATTAGGAATATATAAAACCTGATTATTCTGAGGAAATGATTAACTCCATTTTATTTTTTACTTTCCCTGTTTAAAAACTGACTGAGAGGCACTGATAGGAGCAAACAAAAGACTGAACGGACCATGCACTAGAAACCAGTCAAGACATTTAAGTGGTCAGTGTGTGAGTTTTGGTGAGTGTCACTCAGCAGTGAATGTAATGTGTGCACATGTGACCCAGATGGCTTTCTGTTTAATCACAGCTCGTCATTTAAAAACTAACAGCTGAATCATTTACACACTGTGCCCTAAAACTGTCTGGCACTGCTGTCGTGCAACTGTTTGACTCAACCATTCACCAAACCAATATCCTATTTCTGTAAGCTGCACAGGCCATTACCATTTATCCAGACCACCACATCCAGCTTGGTGGCAGCTGGTGGTTAAGCTCACAGCCTTCTCCTCATTTACATCCTTGGTCATTCAGTGGCACTAAAATTCAACCTCCCATTCCACAAAGATCCATGAAACAGTCTCACATCAGTCTGCTTTTCAAAGCATTTTTAGCCATTAATCATCAAGCAGGTTTCTCCCAAAGCTGAAATAGTTTTGGTTGTTCTGCAGGAGAGATTTCTGCGTTTGTGTTGTTCTCTGTGCTCTGCTCACCTGTTTGTAAACGTAAACGCTGCTCAGTTTGAAACATCTGTGTACATCCATGCACCAGTCAGGATTTAGTAATGCCTGAATCAAAATGTGATAACAGTGTGTGCATGATGAACTGAACTGACCCTAACCCTCTTCTGGGGAAGCCGAGGATCAAATCGCCTACCCAGGGATCACTGGCCAACCTGCTCCACCACCTGAGTCAGGCCCCCACTGATCCCATAACAACTACTGTGTGTGTGTGTGTGTGTGTGTGTGTGTGTGTGTGTGTGTGTGTGTGTGTGTGTGTGTGTGTGCCCAAAGCCTGATATTACTCCTATGCCCCTGTTGTCCCAAGTCTATTAAAAACACATCAGTGAGCCTCACAGTTGCACTGGGTGACATGTTCCTTCATTATCATGAATACACACACTATATATTTGAATAACTCTCACACACACTGTCCTGTTACCAGAAATACTCATTAGAGCACCAACATCCATGAGAGGATCAACATCCAAAATCTCTAGATCTTACATTTCCCATAATGCAACACAACAGCATCTTGAGGGGTTAAGTTTTCAGAGTCTACAAAGTTCCCCCAGAACCATAACGGACTTAATGCAGCTATTCTCTTTCTGTTGAGAAAGACAGTGATTTTAGAGAAACTACTTAATACAGTAGACTAAGTTCTCAAGTTCGCTCCAGTGCACTATAACCACAATATTCAAGCACAGTAAGTGCTGACCCACAGTCCGTCAGTCATTCACTACTTACTATTATTACACTGGATAAACAGCCTAGTGATTGTAAGACAATAAACAAAAAGCAGTTCACCTTCAAAGATGCTAATGGATGCTCTGGACCGAGTAAGCTCCAGTGAAAGGCAGCCAAGTCTTCATCAGGCAGTATGTGATTTCCTGTTAAACACATCAAAGCAGAGTACGTGTTACTCGGCCTCATCTGAACCGTCAGTTTCATCTGTGTCCGGCAGAGTCATGACAAACCTAAAAGTGATGCGAAAATGACAAAACGATTTGGGTTGAGATCAAGCTGCCGTGCCACTTCGTGCATCAGGTACTGGCTGGTGGTGAGGCTTTTGCCGTTGCGGCTCAGTTTGAGGGCATGGGCACTGAAGTAGTATGGGATGTTGCACAGAGCGTAGTCGGAATCATAGGCCACCAGGCCGTGGAAGCCGTTCTCCCGGCATAAGGCTATCACTTCCAGGTGGTGGTCCTCGATGGTCTGGACAACCTGAGGAGTGGCCAAGACAAGAATTAAGCTTTAGATGGGACAGCCTCAAAATAAACATCTTACACAGACATGGTGTGTTAGACACTCAACTAAAGGCTGTAAAAACAGGATTACAGACCAGGTGCAGATTCAAAGGACCTACTCTTAGTGTGTAAGCCCTACACAGCTGATTGGTTACTCAAAGAAAGAGACACATATAATAGGCTGCATATTTAAAATGAGTACGAGGGGTGACCTATAAGTTCATGACCCAGGTTGAAGGAGTTAAACAGCTCTCTCTACATGCACGTGCCTTTGTACAGTCGTCCACTACCACGGTCTCAAGGGCTTATCAGCCAATCAGGTCCTGACTTGACGGTAATGATGGCATCACAGTCGCTGCTGTGGACCACTAACAAGGGATCCATATGCTCCACAACTGCTGGACTAAGTGTGTAACTAAGTTGTAAACTAAATGTACTAGGTTTTCTGAAACTGACTCCTTCCTTAAGCCATAAACTTATCAATCGCCCCTTGCATATGTCTAAAGAACTGCACTGTCATGATACCTGGTTCACATCTGTCTAAGGATGCACCAATCCAACTTTATCGCTCATGATACCTCAGCTCAGAGAGTCTGTTGATCCTGTTCTGACTCCCAAATTCAAAATCTATGTACCACACTGCATGGACCTCATTCGGCTCATTATTATACCGGGTAACATGACAAGATGACAACAGCCTGCCTGAACCTAATGGATTTAACTGGCAGCAGAAACAGCATTTAAAAGAAACTGACACATTAACTACATTTAATGTGAATCAGCCCATACCCATTTGTGGTCTGGGCATCTGCCCAATACCTATTCCACTTAGTAAGTCTAGTATGGACTCCAGGACTAATATAGCAGATCAAAGAATCCCTGATTTATTCATGCATATTGTGAAAAAAATGTCAACGAATCATTGCTCTGTAAAACAGTTCAACTCTGTGATAACAGCTTTGCAATGCTCCATATGAGAGAAGAGAAAACTGAGATGCATCTTTGCTATTTATGCATCGTTGAATATAGATATTCAGATAGATGTTCAGCTGAAATGTGTATAAATCTCTGCATTTGCAGTGTTGCTGCTTTGGTAATATTTGAGGCTGCAACTAACAATTACTGTCATTAACTTGTCCATTTTCAAATGATCATTTTGGTGTAGAAACTGTTAGAAAATGGCGAATCACGAGTTAAAGGTGACGCCCTGCTTTGTCTGACCAACAGTCCAAAGCCTGAAAAGACTCAATAGAAAGTCTGACAGACTGTAAGCACGTCTTGTTTAAAAATACTACATGATTCATCGGTTATCTGTCAATCAACATATTAGGTCCACTCTAGTAAAATTATGTGTGTGATCCAGGGTGACTGGTTTCTGCATTCAGCCTCTCCTCCAGGCCCTCTGTGTCCCTCTGGTCAGGGAGTCAGTTGTTTTTGCACTGACAGGACTAAGCAAACATCTGGCCTTTTATTATTAACGATCAGGCCCCATGACAGTGTTGATCACATGCATTCACACCCTGAGGTAAGGTCACGGAATTAAGAGTGAGTATTAAAGAGCAGGCCACTGACGCCGCAGCTAACTCTGAGAGGCACACTGATTAAATTGGCAGAGAGCTTTTGTCATGGGTGAAGTTGGCAGTGAAGTTGGCAGTGATGACATGGTGGGCAGGCTAGCAGGCTAACCACAGAGCCTGCTAATGTCTGCCGGCGGTAGTCCACAGCGGCTCTGCTCAACAGGCATTGCCAGGCCGAGTTTTCACTCACTCCGACGCGGAACCTGAGGAGCGCCAGTCGGATGCAGTGGGCCATGCACACGGGAGGAAGGAACCAGACTTTGGGCGGAGGGGTGCCCTTGTTCTGGACGTGGCTGATGATCTGCTGGGCGGTCTGCCTCTCGTTCACCTGCCGTTTGACCCACTCGTGAAGACGGCCTTTCTCCAGGGCGCCATTGAAGCACACCAAGAGCTCAATGTTGCCGTTGAAGCAGGCCTTAGAGAGGGCAGCCAGGTAGCCCAGCATGTGGTTCCACTGGCCCCCGCTGACCCAGTCGGTGTAGAAACCTCCGTAGAGCCGGTGGAGGCAGTTTTCGGCGTCCACCAGCAGTCTCAGCGGACTCTGAGGGGGTCTCTGACGGCCACCTCCAACCATACTCCCTCGGGCTAGCTTCTGGAGCTCCACCGGCACCACAGCGCTGGGGCAATGCTTTTCAATGTACTCTTGGAAACCTTGAACGCCCATGCTGAGCTTCTGTTAGAAAAGACGGAAACTTGAAAGTGAACTGTAAAAATGCGAAATATCAGAGGAAATTAAACCGGCGGAGGTTCCTGTGCGCCTCTGCCCCGGACAGTGACTGACAACCGGTCGGTAGCTGTGGATTTTGCGGGAGTTGGAATAATTTCGAAAGAAACGAAATGAGGCTGAGGTTTAAGCATCGTCAGTTTTTGGTGAGTTGTTTTGGTTCATGGCTGATAGCTGCCATGTGTCGCTTCACGGAGCCATGTCTGAGGTTGTGAGTCTGTCCGGAGCGAGAGGGAGCGAGAGGGGAACGCAATGACGCACAGGCACGTGCAGCGGCAGAGGCAGGAAGCAAGAGAGTTCACCGCTGCACCCCCCTGCGATCGATTCATTTCACACGGCTAAAGCCAAAAACTCGAGCTGAGGAGACGATAACTCAGTTATCTATACAAGAATAAATTGTGTTATTAGTATCAGTGTGTATGTTCATGTGAAAAGAGTAAGTGTGTGGTGTTTTTCTGTGATCTCGCACACAGCTTTAGCTAGCTGAACACTGCTTTTTGTTTATGACCAAATGACTATGTAAACTTTAGCAAGGACAACAAAGCGCAATGCTCGTCTCTTTAACGTGTGGGTGTGAAAAGTTGTTGCGTTTAGTGTGTGAACTATCTTGACACCTTTGGCTCTTTGTTTCCTGATTTGTGGTGAAGGTCAAAGTGCATTCACAGTTTTAAGGGGAGACTTTCAGAGCCAACCAACCAGTGAGCGAAAGTGTAGTTTTCCAGTTTGATGTGGCAAAAGAGCTTGAAATGAAACGTAATGTCACCTAACAGCTGGCCTAAAATTATGGCATTTTGCATTTTCAACGTTTCACCACACCTCAGAGTACTAATGAGTCCTACCCAACCACTGCAACGAACAGCACTGCAGTGTGGCTGCTGTGGATCCACAGATTAGTAGTAGGCCTATCAGAGCCTTCTCTACAGGCTGAGAGTCCTCTCTGTATAAGAGTAAATAAAAGACTGTGTCTACTGTCTCCAGAGAATGTTTCATAATACATAAGTAATGCAAGAGGATTTGTTGGTCAGTTCCCTGGATCTTCTCCATATAATGCTTCAGTCCAGAACATTTAGATTTTGTATCTCTATCTACATTTTTTTTTCAAAGTTGAAAGAAGCAGACACCTAACTTGTATACTGTTGAGTAACATCAATAAGATGTTAATGAATATATACACAAATATACTTCATTAGATGAGCAATTAGTCATCAAGTGAATTTCAGATGTCCTGTGTACATACTCAGAATTTTCTTCAGCCTCTATAGGCAGCAAAAATGTGAATGAGGTAATGTCAGTTCAGTACTCCTAGAGGGCAGCATACAGTTAGGAACTGTGTGTGTGTGCAGCAGTCACTCAGGAAGTCTTCTTTATTTATTTATCTTTTTTTGTTTTTTTGTTTTCTGGACAGTTTAGCAGGTCATGTTGTTTGGACCCTTAAACCAAGGAATTAGGCTCCAAACCCTGAAGACGTGTCCAGCCTTATAAGTGTGTAAAAGGTGGATTATTTGCTATTAAACAACTGAAAACATTCCTGACTCCCCGATAATTTTTTTTTCATCCCTGCTCTTCAAAATGCACGATCAAAGTGTGCCCCTAAAAGCCCCAGGTTCACTGTGTGCAAAGTCACTGATTATTATATATGGCTTTAATAGAGCATCTGAATGTTAACTGACATTGTAAAGGCCTTTTTGTAGGTGCTGCTTTATTGCCTTCTGCTGTGGACGTGCACTCACATAGCTCTTCTTCAGATTCATTCATAGAATGGCTGATTTTAGCTTTATAAAATTCTTTTAGTACATTGTTGTACATCATAATGTAATAATGTATATGATATTTTAAAGAGCCAGTGGAAATTTCTATTTTACAGCTGGGTCACTGTCCTACTCACTTTCTCAAGGCATGGTTTAATTAGGTTTCTTTCATGGCTGGATTAACCTGGTTGGGGGCTCTTGGGAAAAAATAAGTTGATGGGCCTTAATTTACCTCTTGTATAATTGTATACAAAATAATCAATATGCACAATATCAGCTAAAATAATGAATGTCCTAAAACTAGTTTTTGAAACAGGACCCTCTTAATTAGGCACTAAAGCAGGACCCACCTGAAGGCATTTATCATGTCAGCTGATATTCAGCATCATTACAAAAATGAAAACAATAGTCAGTTACTTTGCACAGGTCCCAACTGCCCTGTTAGTGATTTCGAGAAAAAGTTCTTCTGTTCATTTAGTGTGAATATTAGTAGATTTGTTCGCAAAACATGAATCCTCCAAACAACACAAGTGGTATTTTGATATTTAACATCGTTCCTTTTTGTTAAGTTCTGGTCACACTTGTTCGACCAGATTTGTAATCAAAGGGACCAATCACCTCGACTGTTTGATTATAATCAGATTCAAAATTGAACCTGCAAGACAGTAAAAGTTTTGAGTGCCAAACAATGACAAAAGTGCTTGTTTACAACATGATTTATACAACAAATATACAATAAATCATAACCATCCATAAGATTCTGAATCAAAGGGTCAAAATAGAAAAGTTGATTATTGGAACATTGTCTGATTTTTTTTTTTTTAAAGATTAAATGATTTTTTTTTGATAGAATGTCATATTTTCATTGTTTTTCACTAGAATCTATGCAACCCGTGGGCAGGACAGTGTGGTAGAAGGTCAACTGTAAATGGAGCTGTCAGCAGTGGAAGGCTAAGCATGACACGGAAGTGCCACCTGCTCTGTGGTTCCTGTTCTGTAATGGCACAGACCTCACTGGAAAGATCATTTCCACTGAAGTGAGCAATAAAACCCCAGTGAAGATTTTAAGAAGAATGGTCAAAACCAAAGAAGCAGATGCAGCATCTTTCTGTTAAACCCTCCCTGCTTGGTAAATGCCCACATCTTTCCAACTGCACACCCCCAGTTTGTGATACAGGCTTTTTATTATCAATCTGTAGACTCCAAAATCAAACTGAGATAACTGTCAAGGCTGGACTACCAGCAACTTCCCAGCGGGCAACTTCCCCTGGGCCTTAGACCCGAGGGACCCTGAAAGCCCCAGACTTATTGTGTGTCGCTTGGGTTTTGATCATTTGTAGAGTGGTCCTATATCAAACTCTAGTTTAACAAAACAGTACTGACCTAACCTCCACTGAAAACCCCGATCTCTCAAAATGGGAACTAAACAGCTGTTATGAGCTCATGTCATTTTATTTAATGACTGAATTTCCTGATGAGCTGAAAGCAGAAGAGGAAGCTAGTAAGTGGATCTTGAAATGCCATTGTTTTGACTGTATTTCAAGATCAAGAATGATTTCCGGACTGTACTGTCACCGTTCCTGTTCACTCTGTACACCTCTAATTTTCTCTACAACACAGAATCGTGCCACCTGCAGAAGTTCTGTGATGACACTGTGGTGGTAGGGCGTATTAGAGAGGATTTGGAGTACAGGCATCTGGTGGATAACTTTGTGGAGTGGTCCAGCAGGAATCATCTGGTCCTAAATGTCAAGAAGACATTCAAGAAAAGGAAGACCAGAACTGCAGCCAGACCCATAATCATCCTGGGGGAGGAGGTCGAGACAATGGAAAGTTGTGGAAGTACTTAGGTGTCCACTTGAACTGCAATCTGGACTGGAAGACCCACACCGATGCTGTGTACACGAAGGGGACGAGCTGACTATTTTCTGAGGAAGCTCAGATCTTTCAATGTGTGTAGTAAGATGCTGGAGATCTTCTACCAGTCTGTTGTTGTGAGTGCCATCTACTCTGCTGTGGTCTGCTGGGGGAGCAACATCAGTGCCAGAGATGCAGGCAGGATGAACAAGCTCATCCGTAAGGCCAGCAGCATCATTGGACAAGACATGGAGACGTTTGAGTCAATGAGGAACAGGAGGTGACTGAACAAACTGCTCTCCATCATGGACAATCCATCCCACCCCCTCTACAGCACACTGCAGAGACAGAGGAGCTCGTCTTCAAACAGACTCATTCAGCTCCGCTGTCAGAAGGAACGGTTCAGGAAATCATTCCTACCGTTTGCAATAAAACTGTACAACAGCTCACCTCTGTGTGACAGATGAACACTTCAGCACAACTGTGAGTTCACTGTTACAACTACTGTACATAAACTATACACTGTGGTATAACGTGCAATACACTGGTTCTAGTTATTTATTTATAATCAATGTACATACTGCACTCCTGACGGGTTATATCTGCACCATTGTATATATTATTGTACATATTATTCTCCTTCCTGTTTTTTTAAATTAATATTATTAATATTATTTAATTTTTTATTTTTCATATATTTATTATACTTTTTATATCTTTATATTTTGTTGTACTGTATTAAGAGTTGCCAGTCAGCTGTCAACTTGTACTTGTCTTCTATTTTGACTTTTTATTTGCTGCTGCAACACAACAATTTTATCTATCTATTATTACGAAAAAAAATGATAGAGGTTCAACATCAATAGTTTATGACTAGCTGACATCTGGTTCTATCAAAGCCTCAGAGTCTAAACTGGAAGCTTGGAAGTTGGATCCAAAAGATGAAATTTCCATTGAAGATTGGAGGGAAGCATGTGTTGAGACTCAGGCTCAAATAATTAGTACTGAAATACAGCTGCTTCAGTACAAAAGGATGATGCCAACTTATGTAACTCTTGCTAAACTCTTAAGGTCTGATCACTCATTGTTTTTGGGGATGTACTAAAATACCAGAGTTTTGGAATGAGGTTATGAATTTGAGTTTTTTTCCCTTATAATTTAATTTAGATTTTTTTTCTTTTAAATATTCTTTTAAAACCTAAGATATTTTTATTTTCATTTCACATATTTTCACAGGAGGATCAAGACCACAAATTTACAGATAATGTAAATTTTTGTAAATTTACATTATCTAGCAGGTAATTAAAAGTTTCACTTGCTAAGTACTACTCACCAATACTACTGAGCATGTGTAAAATAGCCTTTAAATGTATATTGTTTTCCATAGATGGCCTAAATAAACATCCTTAGAGGTCACTATATGTTCTTTATGTATGCTTCAGGTAGACATTAACAACAAAACAAGATATAGACATAGAGTTTTCAGTTTTTTATTTTAAGATCAATAAAAAAATGCAACAGAAAAGTTTGGGAATGCACATTTTTTAGAATATTTACATAGATATGCACAAAAAGTATAGACTGTGTCAAACTGCTATCCTGGAGAACGATCCCTTTACACAATAAAGTAATAAAATACTTAAAACATCCACATAAACAATATTCAAAGAATATAAAATAGTTGAGAATTATATGACACAAATTATATTTCATCCATAATATGTTAAATGTATGTTAAAATAGGTGTGAATACAACCTAGTAAATGTGCAATTCATTTTGGAACTCCACTGTGAAGAAGTCTTTTATTTTAGTTATTTAGTTTTAGTATAAATACAGCCCCATGTTTGAATTGTTCCACTTTTTCTAACAACATTTACATTTTAACCTGCAGCTGCATTCATTATGATGACAACATTCAGCTAAAAGCAATGACCTTTTTGGCTAGTGAACTTCAGCTGTTGAATGTGAAATGAATGAACAAAGAAATAGAAAGCTAACTTACTGATGAATAAACCAGCATCTTAAAGGTCAAGCGATTTCCGAAAGTGCTGCGCTCTTTGGGCCAGTTCTCTAGCAAACTCTTGAGCCTCTTGCAGAGCTTTCTTGTCTGGGAAGTGCACCGCCGCCTTCTTGGTGGCCACAGCCAGCTGCTTCAGGAGAGCACACAGGTGGTTGCTCTTACACAGGAGGCTCTGACTGGACTCTTGACGTTGGGCCGCCCTGCACAGGCTGTCCACCAGTCTCTGGCCCACCATGATCACCAACTTACTTTGTGAGATGAATTTCTCTGGTGGCTGGCCATCCTCAAGGCTGCCCACAAATCCCCCAATGGCCTTCTGGAGTGCGCCAAAGTAAAGCCGACAGTGCTCTGACCGGGGGGATGGTCGATGTTCTTCTGAGCCACTGCTGGACTCAGAGGAATGACGCTTGTTATCAGCCTGTGGAGAAATGGAGCAGAGAAGGTGAAGATGGCATCATATCTGTCTGTACTGACTGCAAGGAAAGTCTTTAATCCAGGGAAGCTACATCATAAGTGGAAATACAAATATCTAAATTTCAAAGACGCAAAGTCCATGTGTGAACAGCTAATACTCACCTGTGCTTTGTCAGAGACTAGTGTGACATTTTCTTTTGGTTCTTTCTGCATTTTCTTTTGCTGCTTTTCAAATTCATTCTTAGTCTGAGGAAAAGTAAAAAGCAAAAAGTAATAAGGGTGCTTTGGTTTGTTTTAGTTAAAAGCTCAGCCAGTTACCATAGTAACTCATGATGCAGAGGATCAAAAGCATTTACCTGTAGCTCAACATAGTCATTGTCATCCTCCACCCAGCCCCCTCCTTCGCTCCCGTTAGGATTTTTCTTTGTCTCCGGTCGACCTGTGGTGTTGGGAGGCTGTGGCTCTTTCGGAGAAGCTTTGAACAGAAGTTTGCCATTGGCAATGATGATGGACACCAGGCGCTTAACATCCTCTGGAATGGTTCGTGCCACCATAACAAAGCGCTCCAGTTGGTCAGGTGTCTGGACCTGCTCTGGGTCCTGGCACAGTCTGTTGAGGGGCCAGCCCGCCATGTTCAGAGCACTTACTGTTTGTTGCAGGATCACACCTGAGTCCTCTATGATGGACAGCTGTTTATAGAGCCTTGTCTGAAGGTTGGCATCAGTCAAACGGCGGGCATTACCCTTAACGTCCAGGGCAAAGTTTAGGAAGCATGTCAGAGAGCATACAATCCCTTCTGCTGCTTCTTTGATCTCCTCCAGGTGTTTCTGCAGATGCTGTCTGCTCCTCCAGTGACTGCTGACAAAATTCATGAGCTGGGGCACAGCCCTGCAAACGGACTCCTGCAGTTCCAGAAGTTTGCGGCAGGCCTCATCCTGGCTGAGCGTGACCTCTCGCAAAGGCTCTGGAGAGGATGAGCTCAGGGCTAGAGAGTCACAGGAGCTGGTGGAAGAGCTGGAGGCCGTGCTGATTCTTTGACTGTCTGCTGCTGAGAGATGTGGGATACCTCTCTTGTTGTCCTCCTGCACCAGTGACTCCCCATTTCCTGGAAGATCCTGGATAGAGGTACAGGCCAGAAAGTTCCTCATCCGGTGCAGGCATGCCTTGTTGAGTTCATGAACATTGCTTGAGTCACCTCTACACTCTAGGGGTATATGGTCATTGGGGGGATCACAGAGAACACGGCTGAAGGGTTCCTCTTGAGATGGGACAGCATATCCTGACTCTTCTGTAAGCATCTGAGTTGGGGGCTTGTCATAAATCGGGACCACTTTAGATGGACTCGAGATGTCAATAGGACTGGATTTTGGTATATCATAAACTGAGGGAGTTGGACTACCTCTTGGCATGGGCCACACACGTGCTGGAAGAGTGTCATAGAGCTGCCTACAAAAATCTTTGTTGGACATGGTGTCACAAGAGCCTTGGGGCGGACTTGGTTTCTCAGGACCCACTGGCACATCATAGATCCATTCAGGCTTGCGGGGGTTGGGAAGGGTGCTGTATCCACCAGTCTGTTGGGCTTCTGTGGCTGAGGGAACAGGGATATCATAGTTTGGGTCCTGAGACAATGGTGGTGGAACTGCATACACCTGTGCACAAGAACAAGGTTGTCATTATCAAAGTTCTGCAGAATGAAGAGGCCTTCAGGACTGAAGCAGACATTCATTTCTACTTAGTGGAAAGTAAGTGCCTCAATATGCTTCAAACCAAGTGCTTGTCAGTCCATCTAAGAGCAAATGACAGCCCTTCCCTACACCTTCCTTATGTCTGAATTGGAGGACTTGTCTTTGTTTGAATTTCTCTCTCAAGCACCGCTTTTTCAAGCTTCTCACAACTATTTCTACAGCCGAGTACTATCTGCTGAGCGTTATCTCCATTTGTATGATTAGATGCATCGAGGATACAAAGCACAAGACACAGAGTTCTTGGAGAGAGATGAGGACGGAGGAGTGATGCAGCCAGGAGGAAGCTATAATAGCAGGCTCTTCACCCCACTTTGAAGTGTGGACCATTGGAACAGTTTTAAACACTTTTGCATTTAGACGTGGTCAGGCAACAGGAGGAGGCGTTTCAGCCATGTTTTTCATGTCTTATCGAAAAGATACACTTCTGTTTTAATTACTCCAGTTGTCCACAAAGGTCATGTAATGGCTCATGATTTACTCATGCTACATGCACATAAACGTGACCTGAAGCCTATTTTTACTCTTCAAGTCAGCTACAGTGATTGTAACTCGGGCTCTGAACACAGTGGTGAGTGCTGCCTGAACACATCCTGTATAGACACAGGCAGAGGACTGAAAAATTTTGAAATAAAGACGACATTTCAAAGTGAGCACATCATAGGTTCCTTGTTTCATTAATCCCCCTAAATGTCTGAAACTTACATTAGCGTGTCCTGGACTGCAACATTGTGAACTCTCCAGAGAGTCAAGTCTCGTCTCCAACTTGGAACTTGTACTCAGCGAGTGTTTTCGAGACATATGTCTAGGAGTTGTTGATGCCTGGAAATAGAACATCACAATAACAATGAGGATATCAAACCAATACCCACTCAAGTGGCAGTATATCTACAAATGGTCTCTACTTTTGTTGTTGTGTATATTTTCAGGGGCTCACAGTGAAAAGAGAAGCTCGTCTTGCTTGGCTCGGGACATCGTAGACCTCCCCTTTTGGACTGGACGCAATATTGAAGGATGAAGGCTGTAGACAAAACAGACAGACTGTAACATGTGGGAATGACTGGCAACCCTCACAGTGCTCTGATCAAAGAGCACTGTGAGGAAATACTGTCCCCATAAAGGCATCAATGCCTTTATGGGGACAGTATTTGCTCTGAAGCCTGGTGAGAGTGCCAGAGAACTCCCATTATGCATGCACTTTGCCAATTAACGCAGCTCCCTAATAGAAACCATGCTGCTCATTGAATATTAGGTGGCTACTGCAGAAGGGAACAGGACTCCCCTGGAGCAGGAGAGAAAAATGGTGAACATCTGTGTGTATTTCTCCCCACTCTCGCCTGCATAGGCACCCGTACAGACACTTCTGTATTTCTGGGGTCTCTGGTGGCATGGGCTGCTGTTTGCACTTAAAAGTGTCTGAAGTCTGTGTCTGTTTGTCTTTTACAGGCCCATAAAGACCCCAGTGCTGCATGCCTGTCCCCATGGAGAGGCCCCTGGTCCCCATCTGTAAACTCTTTTGCCAGCAGGGGTTTCACAGCATTGCATTTCTGCAGCAGTCTACCTCTCTAATCATGAGAGCTAACATTTCCAAGGAAGAGGACCAACTTTGACCTTGGAGCAATAGACTGACTAACATCTACACTCAGTTTTTTTTTTCTTTTCTACATAAACGCAGACTCATGTTTGTAGAAAAAAACATTTTGTACCTTGTCTCCATCAGATCCTTCTGGGCTGTGCTGAAGTGCTGACATTGGACTTTTTGAAGTAGCTGAAGGAGTGGACGGGACCTTGTATATCATGTCCATGCATTCATAAGCTGTATTGTTGGGGGGCCGAGGTACACTCGGGATCTGGTAGATATTTTGCACACTGTTATCAGTTTTAACATCAGTTAATTTGGGGTTTTGTACGACATGGCATAAGCCTGCAGTGGTTCCAGTCTGTGGTAAGAGCTGCAATCTGTTTGCAGGGGCCAGGCCATGTCGTCCATACAGAGAGCACATCCACCATCCGCTGGTGCCGGCCACGTGTTGATTCACCACCATGACAATGTCACCTTTTCTGAAGGCCAGCTCGTCTGCGCACTCTGCGGTGTTGTCGTACAGAGCTTTGGCAAGTTTACTCTAAAATGAAGAAGAAAGAAAATGGACATAAAGATTAAGAGGTAAATCATGCACATAGACAGGTACTGTGTGCCACTTTTACATGATTTAAGTAAGATACTTGACATGTAGACAAACCAGGAGTCCTCATATGCAACATGTGGTCACTTTTCATTTTGTAATGTGCACATTTAGAAGGATGTTTTTACTTGAAACTTTTTTTGACATGTGATACACTCTACGCCCCGGGTCCTGAATTGCATTTATGAATATAGCATGTCTTATTTTTTCTGGCGTAGGTTTAGTGACAACATTTCCTCTTGCAAAATGTTGCTACAACTTGCACGTCCAAGTCATCATCAGACACACAGGCAGACGCACTGCACAGTCATTTAAAAAAATAATATTTAACACAACCAGTTGACACAAAGTCCCTGCGTCCCCTGTTAAAGTGTTGGAGTGTCTGTAAAACAAACAAAACACAATTGAGCAGAGCACTTTGTTTTGTTCTGAATGACATCTTCCTTTGCTCTTTATTTTCACTTCCTATTCGGGCTTCCTAGTGAGAGATAAATGGAAGAACAAGTTTCTTCAAAGCTTCCTCTTGCAGGCTTGCGGGTATTCTATCTCATCACTCTAAAAATACATTGACTTGTGCATATGAAACCTCATTTCACTCTACACATTTTGAATCCCATTTGTACTCTGCAGTCAAATGGAATGACAACTGTTTTTAATGAATGTATCATATGTATATAAAACTCTTCACTGTCACTAATTAAACAGCATGTAAACTACCCTGCTCTCTTCTGTATGTGACAAATCAAATGGGGGGTAAGTGTGTTGACCACAAACACTTTACTCTTTACTTTAGAGTCAGTCTCTCTGCAGTGGTGGTGTGTGTTGTGCAGGTTCTCATAATGAGAAATCAGCTGTGAACAATGATGCCAAAACCATTTAGTGGAGCTGAGTTCACAGCCAGCAACGTGTGGTTTGACTAACTTTGCAGCCACACACATGCACACACCAAAAAAGCGTTCACACTTATCTCATTCATTTATCTTTGTCTAATTCCCGCGAGAAACATGCACTTTTTTAAAACCAGTGACATGTGAACCAAGCCTAACTGTGTTGTTACTGTGCCATGATGTTATGACTCTTCCAAAAGCTGCTGTCCATCAGAAAATAAACAGGTGACCAATAGAGGTGCAACATAACAGCCTGCTGCCAGTTCAGTGAGATGTCAAAAATGGGATTAAACTGGAAGGCAAACAATCTACGAACAGAGAGTTTTCTTTATGGATTCTTCCCAGTGAGAAGTATATAAATGTGTTTACAACTCAATCCCAAACTCAATGTTCAGTCCCACAGAGCACCATCAGGCTCAATGAAATGGTGCCGCTATCAATAAACACTCTTGGATTTAAATAGTACTCGATGTGAGGGCCTGGTTTCCTGGTCCAGGGACCTGTGTTTCATGACATGCCACCGTTTCTCTCCCCACATTTCCTGTCTCTATCTTCACTATTAATAATAATGATTAAAAAAAACTTGACAAAAAATCCCCTCATTTTAAACACCATATATATTTCAACAGCTGAAACAAGATGATTGAGTGTCTCATTTTACAAATCTATCTGGTTGCTACATAAACAGACAACATGAAAAATGTTTCCGGTGTCTTGTGGATTTAATGTTAGTGAACAGTGCTAAGGAAGACGATGCCTATTGTCACATACGCATACGAGGACAGAAACTGACCAGGGAAACATTATACACTGACCTGCACTGGGCTTTGTTATTTTAACTTTGTTGAGTCTTTGAAGGCATCGTTTTACAGTGATGATTACCCTATATTGTTAAAAGTATATGGACAACCCTCATCACAGCCAAGCCTTGTCACCCAAAATGAGTTTAGGCAGCATATTAATGTTGTTGCTATAATCACACATGGGTGGAATGTTGGGGTGTCCACATACTTTGGGCCATATCTTACAGTGAATTATTTGCACAACTCTGTGAAGGGAAGACCTACAGCACTGAAAGCGAACACAAAAAATGAAGAAATGACACTGCAGCAGTAACAACAGACCCCTGACCAAACAGACACACTCCACACACACTCACACACACACAACCCGCAGCTGATAAGCCTGTGTGTGTGTGAGTGTGTGTGCTGGCTCTGCCTTCTCTCTGAGGGTGAGTGCTCTGCGACAAAGAGCCCATTCACCATCAGAGCCCAACATGCTCAGCACCTGTTGGGATGCAGGCCTGTGGAGCACACTGACTGCAGCAGACCTTACCCCCACCCCTGCTCCCCCACCCAACACTCTCTCTCTCTCTCTCTCACACACACACACACACACACACACACACACACACACACACACACACACACACACA
>JBBMJY010000018.1:2369840-2382895 GCA_037833715.1 Toxotes lorentzi | reverse complement strand
ACACACACACACACACACACACACACACACACACACACACACACACACACACACACACACACACACACACACCAAGCCTCAGCAAACTCCCTGCCTAATCCTCTGGGTCATGCTACAGACATGCAGGCAAAATATGTGGGGTCAGATGACCGTCAGCCACCACACCACCCAGATTTACATTGTTGTATTTTCTCCTAGGAGTCATCAGTGTACGCTGTCCGTCATTTCTATCTTAAGGTGACATTAGTGACTGATTGGTTTCAGGATCATCTCTACAAACTCTGTATTGTCTCCATCCAGCTTACATTAAGAGGTGCATGTAAAACGCCTGCAGAGTTTCAGTGCCTGTAACTGCTTTGGGCCACAAATGCCATTGAGACCACAGCCTGCTGTGTGACCTGATTACTGGTGGCATGTAATTTTTTCAAACTTTTGCCTTCTGTTTAAACCACAGTTTCACCCATGATCTGAATTCAGGTCACTTGTCCTTGTTGTGTCGTTACTTGTGTCCCTGGTTCTGTGTCTGTGTTGATTACCAAGTACAGTAACAAAGTCAGATTCAGCTGTGACTCTTTCGGATTCCTGCACACGCCTGCTTGTGCTGATCAGCCCCTCTGACAACTGGCCTTCAGCACTTTAACCGCACAGCTGCCTCTGCCTCTCCCTCGCCTCCCCCGTCTCTCTGCTCCATCCTGTTCACAAATTAACATCGGCCCACCAGACACAACGCAAGAAATGCTTTTAAAAGCAGGAGCTTCTGTTCAGGCAATAAGCCACATCAAGCTGGATGAAGCTACGTGGAGTCTATTGTGTGCGTGACACCCGCTTCACGAACAATGCTAATGAAAACCATGAATGCCCCTCGGGAGGTATGACTGATCAGAGCGTGTTAAGATTGGATGTGATTTTTTTTGCTCCATGATGCATGTTGCAACAAAAAAACTGACCAGGGAAACATCATATACTGACATGTACTGTCTTAGAAGGCATTGTTTTATAGAGATGATTACACTTTTTTTTGCCAATAGTAAATGGACAGGCCTGTCCACAGCCAAGCTGTATCACCCATCAGTGTTGGACCTCAACAATACTCTGGTAGCTGGAAATCTGCAAAAAGAAGAGTGAAGCCTTTGGAAGCAACAAGCTGACAGTTTGATTTAAGGCAGAAAGAAGTCACTTGTAGCACAAATGAAGAAGAGTAATAAAGTCAGTGAACTGACTCACTAATGACCATTACACAGCATGATTTACCTAAAGCTTGCAAACATTAGCCACCATCATTTTGCCTTCTTATTTTCTTAATTAGTTTTTTCAGAAGTTGCATGGTCGAGTTTTAAATGACTGATGAACTGTTGATCTTTCCTCAGTGCTTTTACAGTTAAACTGATCATTGCTGATCATTGTGTATTCAAGCACTGTATAACTCATCTAATCAGGTAACTGTTCTGCAGCCACTGTATTTCAGTCCCCATTTTGCTGATGGGCAAACACAGTCTTTTCTCCATATTATCAGAGATCACCTGTAGAGACTCACTATTAAGTCAACATAATTAGAGCGTCTAGTCTCAGAGAGCCACTGGAACAGGAACTGGAACAGGAACCAGTCCAGGAAGATGTTCCCAGAGTGGGAATGACACCATTTTGGTTCACTCAGACCTTTCGCCCCTTGACAGCCAAGGGTCGACCCAGGGGTCAGGTCAGCACCTCATCCATTAAACGTTCAGACAAATGCCAGGCCCAGCACAACACCCATGGTGGCGGTGAACAAATCTGTCACACATGGCTGAAAGTTCACTACAATTTAGAAAAAGTGCTCATTTTCCCAGACAGAGTGGCAGAAGCAGGGTGTTTAAGATAAGCAGGAGCACATAGTTGAGATAATGTCTTCTCTTGAATTTGGACAGGAAGTCATCCTGTAAATATGACATATTAGACTTTCCCACAGTATCTTAGATACAAAGACGGGGGCAGCGGGGGAGATGAGGAGGAGAGACAGGGACAGACAGACAAACAGAAGGGAAAAACAATAAATGAGACATTTGGTATTCCAGTAAATTCTCTTTTGACATGTTGGGAATTTGTTCCTGGTTGATCAATTTTATCATCTTTAACTGATCCTCAGATGTGCTGATATGGAAAATCACCTTAGTCAACCTTCTCTCCAACCTAAATAAATTCAAGAAGAGGCTGTGGAGACTAATTCAGGCTCTGTGGCAGTGACACTAACTCGCTTCTGCTGCCCTGGTATTTCCTGTATTGGAACTGGTGAGAACTATGTCAAAATCTCATACACAAACACACACAACTGATGGAAACTTTCTGGGACCTTTCAGTGGACAATCAGCATTCCACGTAGGCAACTAATCTCACAGCAATAATAAGACATCAGAAAGAAAACATAATGAGTTTCAAAACAAAACAAAACAAAACAAAAATATGGCTATAAAAGGTTGTTGAAGTGATGGTCTCTCTTGTTTCTTTTTGAGACGTTACCATAATAAACATGAGCAGATGGGAGACACTCTGCATTTTACGCTACTTTTAATATTGTTTGCCATATATTCAGATTTGCAGGGTCAGATTAATCAGAGGTATCCTGAGGAGAGGTCTGACCACTACAAGCGGCACAAGGAAGAAACATGATGACAACTGAACACCTGCGCAGGTAATGATGAAAGCCCTAGTCCTGTCAGACGACTGTTTGCTAAATCGAGAACGAACTCTCAAACACTGGTAAGTAGGAAACATGGACGTAAAAACCGTAGGTTTCAAAATATTCAAAAAATAATTGCTTTTCAAATGTTTTACCAGGAAGGAAATGCATTCCACATGTGTGTTAGACCTTGAGGGCAGTTTGGTAAGAAATTCTGAAAGTTAACATAACCGTTTATTTACAGGAAAAAAAAAGAAAAGAAAACTTGACAGGGTTTTTTTAAAAAAAATCCCAAATGGAGATTACAGCCTAAAGCATAGGCCTTATGCATCTGTACTGTAAGGATCATTGGCACAAACAACATACATATGTATACGATATTGGCAGTAGTATAGGTTCAAGGTATTTTAACCATTTATTTCTGGCTTCTTGAAGGGCAGCAAAACAAGCTGTGAACACAACATGTACCTATTATTACTATATAATAAAAAAGCTACTCAACACCTGCTGTTTGCTAACTTTGTCTTTCTGCTGTTTGGAGCAGGGCAGGTAACGTAGAGCGGGTTTACTAGTGGGTTTATTCACTGAAAGCAACTGTGGGTGCTGGAAACAACGCTGATCAGAGTGGTGAGACTGAACAAAAACATTCAAGTTGTGGGTCGTAAAAACCAAATGAGCTGAAAGACATTAAAATGCTCCGCAGCGCAGAGGGAAAACGGTTGGTGCTGAGTTTTAATTCTCTGTGGCTTCGAAACGACACCTTTCACATTACACAAAGCAGTTTTATGTGTTGCTAAGGGCAGACTGATAAGCATCTTTTCAGATGAACTTCCCACTGAAAACCAAAGCTAACATCTCCGTCTGCTAAATGGGACTTCACAGAAAAGGTGGTGGAAAGCCCCTTCACTGTTGCAAGCCATTATTACCTAATGTTTTTGCTAATCCATTTATTTTTACCTAACAAATTGAACCCATGCCTCAGGTCTACTGGCCATCGACTCAAGAAATTAGGTTTTCATACTCTCTTTAGTCCATCCAGGATCTTCTTGCCCAGTTGGCCTGTATCCTCCAAATATTTGGCAACAAAATGAACAAGCAGAGCCTCTCACTCCTGAGGTAGATTAATGATCCTCAGCAGCGAAGCACATGGACTGACAAAACAAAAAGGACAGAGGGTGAATTAGACCCAAAAATATATATATATGTATATTTCAACTTCCTTGAGTGGGACGTGAACAGGATGCTGCCATTTCTCCATGCCAGCCTCCTGCTGTGTAAGCCCTCATGACTGTCTACTGACTCCTGCTCTCAGATGATAAAAACAGACACATCGGCAGCACACGAGGCATCCCAAAATAGCTCTCTGTGAACTAGAAAAGAAAGATATTCCAATACAAAATTTCAGAGCGAGATTGCTTAAGCCGACCGTTAGTCATCAAGCAAATCAGTCTTTTTTTTTTTTCTTTCTTTGAAAAGATGTCAGGATGATGCATTTCCTTTCCCTCTACTGTGACACACAGATAGGTCCTGGGAAGAGGATGCTTTATATCACAGTAATTACATCAGTGTACTTTTGAAACATTTTCCACACAAAGACCCACAAACCAAATACTGACTGCTCTGGTACGCCCCACTCTGAGAGAAGACTAGACTAAGGTTAAAAAAAAAAAAAGTACAAAAGATAACAAAGGTTTATCAGAAAGTGCTGCAGAATCTCTTGTTGCACTAACTTTAATGTTTTCCCCCGCTGCTCTTGGCAAATGTGCAAATCCCACTGATCATTTCTTGATCAAGCTGCAGACAGATACAGAAGTGCACCAGCGTTGAGTAAACAGACTCAATATCACTTTTGCACCATCCAGCCAAGTTGGTGAGCTGAGGTCAAAGAGGCAGCAAGCTGGAGAAACAATGTGAAGTTTCAACAGTTGAGGAACCAGACCAGCCGCAGAAGCTTCCCTCAGCAAAAGCTGTGCACACAGGCAAAAGCAACACGTGTGTGCAAGGTTTTAAAGATTACAAAAAAAAAACCCAAAACATGGGGGCAGTTTGCTGTCATGTTTTAATGTTAAGGTCTTTGATGTGTGAACGAGACATTAATTGATTTTATAATTTGTAAATCAGTGTAAAATGAACCAAAATATGTGCAGAGTGCAACATTAAGGAGCTTAAACTCTCACCTAACGTCCCAATTATCTGTTTGTGAGCAGACTGAGTTGATAATCTCACTTCTAAAGGCTTGTAGGTTAATGAGGCTCGTAAAGTTTGACTCTCAGCTCGGTGTCAGGATCAGCCCTCTCAGGTTACAGCCTACAGTGGAGCAGGTCAGAGGGGCTGTGTGTAGAAATAGGTGGTAGCTGACACCGCAAGTTAAAGTGAAATCCAAGCAGGTGGTCTACAAGGACATTCCTCTGGATGAGCAACAGTAGACCACAGAGCAGATAAGACCTCACAGTATTCATTCAAAAGTTGTGTTTGAAATGATTCACAACACAACCTGAGCTGTAATGAAAAGGATATTTTGGAGTGAAACAATTTGAAGTCTTAGCTAATGAAGTAGCTGCAGTACTCACCATGTTTGTTAAGCGGTTGTGTTTAGTTTCCACACAGAGAAATAGGTCCGTCCACAGAGGGTCAGTTTTCAGTGAACCATTTCCACCATGAGTGTGTGTGAAGAAGACTCTTGGGGATTTACTCCTCTTGTGTGTTTCACAAGCATATTGTCTGAGCTGTCACTGAGAAGCAGGCTGTTTTATACTGTGGGTGGGGAAACCAAGCTTTCCTGCAGCCCCATTGGTCAGAGAGACCCCCCCCCTTCTCTGCAGCTGCCAAACCCCGACAATGTTTTTTTTTTTTTTTTTTACTCAATTTCATGCCACTCTGTCTCCCGCCTCTATCTTTCTGGTAAAAGGGAAGTAAGTATCTCCAAGTATACCATTAGTTTACCTTTTAAAATAACTAAGGGAATTTTTGGCACTATTTTATTTTGCTTCCTCTTTTCTTAGAAATTTGACACGTTGCTCCGTGTAAGTGACAGATTTATGAGGCAGGGTTGGGAGGGAGGCAAAGGTTTGTTTGAAACAGAAATTCTTGTGGGTCTCCTCATTGCTGTCTGGGCAACACAGACAGCAGCGTCTGGGAGAGCTGGGTCGGGGGTCGGGGAATGCAGAGGGGGTGATGGGGCAGGGCGAACGGTCGGAGGACGCAGGCCACAGAGGACAAGGAAAATCAGGAACTTTGAATGGTTTTTCTGTTTAGTTTTTCTTTTCTCTTTGAGGTTTTTCGGACTCTTTGAGGTCATCGTTAAACTAAAAAAAAATCTTTGCCAGCAAAAAACATAAAAAAGGCAAGTTTGGATTTCTCTGGATAGGAGTCTTAAGTAGAACTGGTTTACAAGTTTATTCAACGGAAACAAATACGACAATAAGCAATGCCTACAGCGGTGCGTGTGAGTTATCTGCCCTGCAGGTTGTTTGTCTGTTTGCAGCGACAACTGTGGTCCACAGGATATGACAACAGCCGTGGTTTAGCTGTGTGATTACTTCACCATCCTATTCATAGAAAAGGCTTCATCCTTTTAATTCTTTAATAAAACCGGACTCTGTGGTCACTTATGACATTAAACAGAAATTTGAGATCCGAGAGTTACAACTAAAGTTTCCGAGCTGTAAAAGGAGTTTTAAAGGTCAGACTTACAATTCAATCAGGGACACGTTCAATGTACCATTCACAAAGTGTGGCTGCTTTTCATTCATTTTTTTCAAGTCTAACATAAAACAACAGTCCAGTCTCCAAACAGACACTGAAATGGGTTTTGTTTGCAGTAATCATTCATTCAACTAATCAAAACAGGAAGATATTCACTGAAGTTAAAGTATTTTTAGTAAAGAATTTCCTCAATTGAACCCTGTCTGTTTTCAGTGAGCCTGCTCTTTAAGATGGTGCAGTGACATTACTCAGTTTACTGTCCCACAAATTCTAATGCACAGCTTCGAATTAAATAAAAATAAAAGATGCCAGAGATCAGAAGAAAGATCAGTGAGGTCGTGGAGTCCAGCAGAAGAGTCAGACAGTCTCAGAGACAGAAGAGTCCAGCATTCAGTGGGGTTCTCCGCCAGAGGGGGTGTGGGGTGTGAGGGGGGTGAGATGGGAAAGGAGAGCGGTACAGTGGAAACAGGTAACCAGGATGTGTCTCAGTCTGTGGTGGTGCGGCGGTACCAGAAGCGGGCCCTGAAGTCGTCGCTACAGGTCATGAAGCCGGGATTGGTGGGCGAGTGGACAATGCAGCGGACGATGTTGTTGTGTCCCAGAGACAGCAGGTTTTTCCTCTCGGCTGTGCGAGAGTCCCAGCAGCACAGGCTGATGGTGCGCTCGTCGGGCAGCAGCACGTAGTCCTCCGTGTGGTTGAACACGCCCTGCGTGCGATGCATCTGACGGCCGCTCAAACCCGCACCTGTAACAGGAAACGGAGAAAGTGTCACCACTAAGACCACGCACATGACATCACGTTAGAACCTCAGCCTTCCGTCGTTCCTTTTGCGACAAACGTCAAATTTATGCATAACACGTATCCTGTTTACCCTGATGATTTACCACATGGCACATTTACCACTGAAATTAAGAATTCTCCAAACAGTGGGTCCCTGATTTCAGACACAGATGGCAAAAGAAGCTGCTCATTTGTAGTCTGCTGATTAAGTGACAACCAACTTAATGTCAGTGGCAGATTTTAGCAGCAGTAGCGAGCTAATGTTACTGTCACACAACAGACATTTATTAAATCCGTATGTTTGTCTATTTGTTGGTTTGTATTCTATACATTCTGTTGGAATTATTGTGGTTTTGCCTGTTAGTGGTTTTGCTTTGCATCTTTAGTTTGACTTACCTGTGTTCAGTCATTTTGTAGCACACTACTCACACAACAGGACCAACTGTGGAACCTCACTGAGAGCAGGTCAGGTCACACGCATCTGTAACCACTTAACAGCTATCTCCAACCAACTCACTCAGCTTTCCACTGAGCTCCAGCATAACCAACTGGTGCCCACAGGGACCCCCACCCACTACACCTCTGGGTGCAGTTCCCCTGTGGGAGAGTCACCTTCCAGATCCTGAACCCAGTTCTAGTGACCTGGGAAAATGTAAGTCATTCTCTAGTGTTCAGTCAGCGAGTGCTCACTTCAGCTGCTGATGAAGCTGCCTTTACTGATGAACTTAAAAAAGTTTGTGACTATCCAGTGCAGGGAAGGGCTGTTTCCCAGGGTCCCGTGGTGAGGCAGAGTTTTCTATGGAGTTTTGCAGAGTGGCAGTGGATTTGGGCTGGAATGATACAGAGCTGCAACAGGCCTTTGCCTTACTGAATCCATCACGCTACACATATGTCACCCTTTGACTGTTCTCTGGGTTATCAGCCCCCAGTTTCTTCTTCAGGAGAATGACATTGCACTGCTCTCAGTCCAGGCGCACTTTGTCGCTGCTGAAAGATCCGGAAGTGTTGCTCTGGATCACAATCACTGCCTGGCGCATCACTATCAAACTCCTGTCCCTCAGTATTGTCCAGATCAGAAAGTTTGGCTCTCCCTCTCTGAACATACCATTTAAGACCGATTCAAAAAACTCTGCCAACAGTTTGCTGACAAGTCCATCTTTCTTGTTACAGAGTAGAAGATATTACCTGTGTCAGAAAATCCTGATATGTCAGACTCTGAATTAAAAGTTGGAGGCTGACGTGAGTAGTGCCTCCCACTAGGCTGCTCGTAGTTACACTTTACACGATATGATTTGAATGTGGCATCAGCCCATAGATTGTTTACACCTGATTAAACCTGTAAGCACTGGTCCCAGCGGGCAATGGCCCAGTGGGGCAGCTTCTTACTTGCATTTGACTATATGACAGAGATGGTGCCGAGGGGAAAAGGTGGGGAAGCAGCAACAGTGAGCCCAAGAGAATGGTCTATGCCAAAGACAGCCAATCATATAAGTCAGAATTTATTTGCAAAGTCTGTTTCCATTAAACTTTGTCACAGTTTGCTTTCCCACCACAGCCAAGCATAACAACTTTTAGCAATATTTTTAAATATTTTCGAATTTTCTACGTTTCGAGTCAAAGGTCATTTATTCCAAATTGAAAATGCAGATAAAAACAGGTGGATGGAAACGGATCTAGTGGGTGTGATCTGATATTTATATTTACCTAAAAACTGACAGCTGTAGGCTAAGAAATTTGACACGCCTATTTTTTCACTAGCATCATGACCCAAATCATGAAGGTTGCTGGTTCAAAACTGTAATTTACTGTGGAATGACCTGCTGCTGAAAGCTAATGAGAAAGGAGAAACAGGTGTTTTAGAGCTGGAGTTAAGCAAATCCCTGCATCAACCTCTGAGTCAAAACTCAACATCACTCACACACTGGCGTACACAAATACATTCACACACACTCATTTTCACAGGTATGTGAATGACATGCTGCTCTGTGGAGCCTGTCTGTGGCAGAGGAAAGCAGCACTGGAATACTTACAAGCAGAGGTGGACAAAACACAGCAGAGTGTAACACAGAAAGGACTAGAATTTGATCAGTTATACGTTTCCAGTTATTTACTGTGTTATTGCCCCGTCTACTAAAAAGACACCAGTTCCTATACTGTTTATCTAATCCAATGTAAAGTTGAGAGTTAGCACTTTAACCTTAGGCTAACTGTTTAGGCTAACTACAAAGCCAACACAACAGAAATGTGTAACTAACCTCATACACTGCTAGCTATTGACAACTGTTACTGAATGGGGCGATTAAGCAACTATGCTTAGCTAAACGTCTGATACAACCTTATGAAATCTGAAGCTAAAAGTTTCCATAGTAACAGATAACAATCTCCTCAATGGTTCTTAAGAAATTCTGCACCCAGATTACAAGGTAATGCTTGCATCACTCTGATGTATGAACGCACAAAGAGGGAAACAAACGTTTTGTCACTACAATAAATGACTGCAGACACTGAGGAAGATGACATCACCCCTCACTTGTCTGGGATTTTCTCAGCTTTCATTAGGAGAATCAAAGCTGAAGCCGAAACACTCTGCATTTCTGATAATGTGGAGAGTGTGAAGTTACTGTTCCTTTGTGGTGTGTGGTAAAATTTGTGGCTGTTTTCAAATGGGGATGCATCACATCCCTGCACGTTTAAATGAAAACTGAAACAGATTTTTTTAGTAATTTTTTTCACTATTTATATGTTACAGTGACAGGTGATGTTACAGTATTACTGAAAACCAATTAAAACAAACCTGTGACAAGACAGTTATTGTAATGAATAATATTTACCTACCTAATATCAATACAGAACTTCTAGCTAAAGAATAACTCTATTTCATTCTTGTTTTACTATACAAGTCAATCCAGACCAAACTCCTAACTACTTCACTACCTGGCTAGGGGGCACTGCTGGCAAACAAACATCCTCAGCATCAGCCCTTAAATGCCCCCAGTGAATGTTAATCTGGTGAGGACAGGTCAGTACAATGGAAACTGGTAAAATCATTAGGTTAAGCAAAACTTATTATTCCTGTCTGCTCTGTATTCAGTTCTTGGATTAAAAAAAAAAGAGAGAATATTAATATCTGATTTTTTTTCTTAACTCAGTTATTTATGGGTCAAATTAGATTTTTTTTCAATTGTCGTGACGTGAAGTTGAATGGAAAAAGACTGAAGCCAGATTGAATCATTACATTTACTAATCACTGATAGATGTATGGATAGAATCAAAGTGTGAAAGAACGCTGTGGTTCTTTCACATAAACAAAATTCATCTTCACCTGTGTACTTGACCAGCGTCCGGCCTGTAGAGATCTCCCACAGTTTCACCACGGAGTCTTTGCCACTGGACAGGATGTACTTGGAGTTCTTAGAGAAGATGGCAGAGCAGACCTCTGCACCATCGTGGGCCTTCTCGAATGTGGTCACACAGCGGTTGGAGACACCATCCCACAGCTTGATGCTGCCATCCTTGCTGCAGGTGACGTAGCTGTTGGCGGTGGGGTTGTAGCTGACGCCGCTAATGGTGTCTGTGTGCTGGTCCAGTGGGTTGCAGGACACAAAGCATTGGAAGGTGTTGACATCGTAGAGGCGGAGGGTGGGGTGCTGCGTTCCCACCAGCAGGAAGTCACCTGATGGGTGGAAGGATATTGAACGCAACATTTCTGCTTCCTACAGGGACACAGATGAAGACAGGATTAGACTGAAATATAATTCTAGTGAAAGAAAAGAAATGGGTTGAATTCCACAACCAAAATTATTTTTATCAGAATGGTTTTAGATAGTTAAGAAAATGATAAAATAGAGAAAGTCTGCCCACAAAATCTGACCTGTATATATTTAAATGCTCTTTTTGCAGAGGGCTTTGAGTAGTCAAACAGTTTAAGGGTGTAATCTCTCGAGCCAGACGCTAGAATCTGTTCAGTCGGATGGAAGGCAAGACAGGTGACTTCATCGACGTGGTCGTACAGTGTCCGGATCACAGGGTGATTCTCCATGTTTTGCTGTGCTGTCTCATTCATCATCACCTGTCACATACAGAAACAGAGAGAAAAGTAACTATGGGCCTGCTGACTTCAAAACATCCAGTGTACCTGCATTCTCCAGCCTGCCTCACCTCGATGGGCATGGCACTCTTGGCCAGCATGCGCTCAGTATCTAGGATCTTGATGGAGGCATCAGCAGACCCGGTGGCAATCAGCTGGCCATCTCGACTGTATGTGGCGACACGGCACGGACCCTTATGAGATGTAACATAGCAGGTCTCATACTCCGATGCCTCTGGAGACATGGTCTGGACGTCGGCGTCGAATTCCAGATCGATACCCACTCCAGGTGCCACTGTATCTGAGCGCCCGATGGCATACTGAACTGCACTGTCATCATTCTCCATACCTGAAAGAGTTTGGCAATTGTGCACTTAGGGCCACGTAAAGACACACACACGCAGCACAAACAGGAAGAGGTGGACCAAAGACACCTTACCTATCTTTGCCAGCTGCATCAGCTGCTCAGAGGGCGACACAACGCTCTGTGGTTTGACCTCGTTGATGAGACTGTTGGCGATGTTGGTGTATCCATCATAAAGCAGCTGGCTTATGATGAGCTTGTACAGGTGCTGTCGGTCCTTCAGAGTTGGTTTGGGACGATACATGTTGGGTCAGTGTGACCAGAACCAGACCGTCAATACTGACAACTTAGCAGCTGTAACAAAAGACACCATGTCAACAATTAATCTTCCAGCTGTATTCACTGCTGTTACGTATCCAAGTTTCTCAAGACATCAGTGTTGGCTAGCGTAAATGCTGTATAGCAGCAAACTGCTAGTTCGCAACCACATCTAACATAACTTCCAAACACACGCCGTTAGCTGTGGCTACACTAATGTTTTGAGCAGCAACAGGGAATGAATGGAACTTGTGCTTAGCAGTTCGGCTAACAACGCTAGCTTTGTTGCTAGAGTTACGACAGAGCAAAAACAGCTCTGTGTTAGGCGAAGGTAAAACCCTGAACTGGTAGAGTGTGTGCGCTCTGCAAAAACAGCATTATGTGCTGCTTAAAGGCCGTAGGTAAAGTGTTAATCTTCGGTTTTACAAATCAAAACATAGAAATATCTACCCCTCTACAAAGTTCCAATGGCGCTCCTCGACAACACGCTCGACAACACGCGTTACGCTCGCTGTACGTAATTTGCGTCCTACGTCATAAAACTGACATACTGTTTCCTCAGGGTAAAAAACATTTTCATGTTTTGTTCACCACACGGTTCATAATTAACCAGCACTGTAATACTTGGTTTACAATATTTTGCTGTCATACCCAAGGGAAAATGAGACGTTTAAGGGAGGAAAGGAGCTGGGCAATGACCAAATAAATAAATACAAAAATTACATTAAACATTATCAGATTAGTTTTTGCATTCGCTGTGGCACAAAGTGGCTATGTTTCTGAAAAATAGTACAGACAAAGGAAATACTCTGGTGTTTTTGTCATTAAGCTGAAGAAAAAAACAGCTAATGGTGCATTCACAAGGGATATGAGGACAGCATGTCATTAGTGAAGGCCTAAACATTTTCTCTTTCTTTCTTTCCTTGTACATGCAAAGCCTATGGCTGCAATAAACTTGGCCTACAATTAGTGCTAGTAAAGATCAATTAAAAAAAAATCAACAGTTCTGATAAGTGATTCGTCCTTCAAGCAGGCTGATTTTTTTTAAAAAACAAAAAGCTAAACATCTCTCTCTCTCTCTCTCTCTCTCTCTCTCTCTCTCTCTCTCTCTCTCTCTCTCTCTCTATATCTATATATATATATATATATATATATATCTCTCCGTTTCCTAGCAGTCTCTTACAGCCACAGACGCTCCAGCGTGCCG